>WNHD01000049.1:0-62307 GCA_011057455.1 Ganaspis sp. Gsp50
TCAAAATAATTGGATTTAGCTTAATTTGAACATCTTTCAAGGAATAGAAAAGAATTGGAGAGAAATGGAATTCAGAATAATTAAAAAAATTTAATTATTTTTAATTTTATCCTTCTTACTAGGTCTTTTTATTTAATCTTTGGAATAACTAGATCAATTATACTTTTTTCATTTTTTTAACGCCCTCTTTCCGATTTAAAGTATTTTTTACGTTTTGGCACAAATTGTGTTAACAAACGTGTTGATAATATTTTGCTATAAAAGTGGGAACAATAAAAATACTTGAAAAGTAGTTTCAGTTGTTTTTCATAACTTTTGAGCAAAATATAACGTGGAAAATTGTGAAGAGCGATTTTAAAGTTACAAAGAGCCATTTGTAAAAAGCATATGAGTAAAAAGTAAACAAAAATTGCGATTGCTACAAAAATGATAAACTAAAAGAAACCATTTTGAGGTTATGTCTGTATAGGTTGAAGCATACCTTAAATTTCAAATGTATTCTTTCTTTAACATAATTTTTTGCCTTTGACGAACAAAATGGTTTACATAAAAAACTACAATCAACGAAATAAATAATTTGCATTTGAAATTTTTTGTTTCAAATTTTCTAAAACCAAGATTAAAAATGCGAAAATGTTCTATCTAAAGTTATTTATTTATTTATATCTGTAAATTGTAAAGAAAAATCGCTTATGAAAAATTGGTTATCAACAATAGAAAAAAAATTGTTATTAATTCATAACGAATTTTATAAAGTAAATTTTATTTTTTAAAAATATAAATTTTCATTTAAAGATGATCATAAACTTTGATTTATGTGATAGTTATGAAATTTTGTCCATTGTGAAAAAGTTATAAAATTTTATTTATTGTTAGCCAAGAGAGTAATAAATGTCTATCAATGGGTGCTTTTGTGTATGACAAATTTTACCTTTTCATGAGAAATTTTGTTTTTTTTAAAAAAAAGGTTAATCGAAATTTTTTTTAACAGATGGAAATGTTGATATTAATTTCTTGTTTTTCGTTTTCAGTCTAGCGAAGGAGGTTTTCTTGCACGCAAGAGATCGCCATTAGCCATAAAAATGGCCACTTTATCCCTAAGAATCTCCATTGTGGAGAAAAATCTGACGAAGATGATGCAGTTTGACCCAAGCACATCAATCTACGATGCTTGCAGAATTATCCGGGAAAAATTGGTCGAAGCCAGCAATATGGGAGAACGTAAGTACATTACTTATCGGATATTATTAAAATTTTTAATTAATTTTCAATTGCTGATTATTTTTCTTAATTATCAATTAAAATTATTTATTATTCATTATTTATTTGTCTATACTTTTTTTGAAGTATTTTCATACCTATTTATTTGTTATCAAAGATTTTTTAAATTAATTTGTTTATTTATTACAGTTTTTTGTATATTTATTTGTTTATTTATTTATTACTCCAATTATTAATTTATTTTAAAATCTTATTTTTAATTTATCGAAATTTATGATTATAATTATTATTATTATTCTTGAGAAGCCAGAGAAAAATTGAAAGTGGGGTTATGTTTTTGTGTGTATTATTTGCTTTTCAAATGGAGGAAAAATTTTCTATTGCAATTTCATTAGGCAAAAGGTGCCAAATATTATATTAAACAAAATTCCTCTTTAATCAAATTTAATAATTTTCTTTTAAAAGTACCGAAACTACACTGAAAAGTTTAAAACGAAAAATTGACTTTTCCTGGCTTCGGTTGGCAAAGGAAGATCGTTTTGATTTAAAATTTTAAAATAAAACTCAGTTTTGGTATTTAAATAAATTTAATCCGAAAAACTATTTGTAAAAATGCTAAAGAGCGTTGAATTCGGAAAAAAGTATTCAAAATTTATAAAATAAGTTTGGTTGTTATAAAAAGTGAACTTCTAAATGTAAAATAAGCGGAGCGTTGGCAGCGTTGCCTGTTCAGATCAAACACAGGTCCTCCCTTCGATTTAGAGAGATTGGAGACTTTGCAGGGGCCACTTTCATTAGAAAGATTCATTAGAACTATGAATATTTTTATTGTTATTATTGTTATATGAATGTTATATGAATATTATTATTATTATTATTATTTAATAACCTGCCTTAAAACTATTTAAATTAAAATTACAATAAGAAATTATACGTAATGTTAATTCTTGTAATAATTTAATAAAATTATTTTCGGGAGCGATAACAGCATCGCCTGTTTCGGCCAGACCCAGGTGCTCGTTTACGTTCTAGAAAGATTGGAAACTATGCAGGGGCCACTCTTTCAATCAAAAATTGTACAAAACTGAAATTAAAACCGAAATTATTAAAACAAAGTCAATTAAACTTAGGATTGATCGAAATTTAAATTGTTTAGAATTAGCATCAATATTTTGTAAATTTATTCGGATATTTTGTACTTCAGCAAAAGAGTATGGACTATTTCTTGGCGATGAGGACGCGAAGAAAGGAGTTTGGCTCGAACCAGGACGAAATCTTGAATATTATCTTTTGAGAAACGGCGATCTTCTTGAGTATCGTCGTAAAATGAGAATGCTTCGTGTGAGAATGCTGGACGGAATCTTGAAAACAGTCCCGGTTGATGACAGCCAGCCTGTGGCGAACTTGATGGTCGTCATTTGCACCAGGATCGGCATCACGAATCACGACGAATATTCTCTTGTACGTGAGCTACCTGACGAGGAAACGGAAAATCAGAAACCCAGCAACTTTGGCACTCTCACGCTGAAAAGGAAAAAAGAAGACAAGGGTGAGAGGGACGCAAAGATGGATCAGTTGAGAAAAAAACTGAAAACCGACGACGAAGGTAATTTAATACTGATTTATATAATTTTGCCTTGATTTTATTATGCTAGAAAATTAATTGGTCTCTTTGACTTGTTCAGAATTCTTCAATTAATTTCATTCGTTTACCCAATGAAACGTGATTTTTAAGGAGCAGAGTTTTTTAAATAAACCTTTTTATGGATAAACTTTTTTTTTAGCTAAACTTGTTTTTTAGCAATGCTAATTTTAAGTAAACTTTTTTTTAGCTAAACATTTTGTTAGCAACACTTTTACTAAATCTTTTGAAGAATTTTAAACGATTTTTAAACCATTTTAAACAGTTTTAAACAATTTTAGAGAAAACAGTAAAAGAAGAAATTTTTAAATTAATTTTGGGATTGAACATTTATTCTAAATATATTGCACAAGTTGGTACATTTTTCAAAATGGCAATTTCGAATCGATTTGCTAACTTTTGTTATAATGGTATTTTAGAATGTACGTATAAACGTTTGAATTGTTGATTAACGTAATTTTTATTAAATCTTTTCATTTTTTGTAGGATTATAAAATTTTGTTGTTGTCTAAATCGGAAATTCTTGTAAAAAAATTTTTAAAGATATTTTTAAACAGTTTTTGTTATCTGTAAACGATTTCCTATACATTTTCTTTACAATTTTAGAATACCTTTTTCGTAATTAGTGATTTCAAAAAATTTTAAAAAACCTTTCAAATGATTTTCTTTTTAAATGTTTACAATTTTTGTTGTGGGATCACACATTTTTTTCTTCAAATTAAAAAAATATATTACAAGTTTTCAAATGTTTCCAGATGAATATGTGTTATTTTCTGTAAAAATTTAGAATGTTTTCTCTCAAAATTTAAGTATTTTTAAAATATTTGTAAAAATTATTTAAACATGGTTTTTTATAAAAATGCTTTCAAAAATAAAAAAAAAATTAAATTTAGCACCGCTTTGAAAAATTGTAATTTTTTGTAATGCAATTCAAAAAATCGTTTATTTTGAATCAAATTGGTTGTAAAGAAAAGGAAACTTCTTTTTTATTTTAACTAAGTTAATTGTATTAATCTTTTTGGTGGTAATTTTAAATTTATATAAAAACAGTTTAGTGTTGTTTAGGTTTTTCTTTTAATTTTCTTTTTATATCTTTTTAAATTGTATTTTCTTTTTAAAATTATATTTTAAATCAATTCAATTTTTTAAAGAAAAATGAACTTAAGAATGAATTAATCTCAAGATATTTTCTGAAGTCATTCCATTTATTTATTCAACTAACGGAATCACGAAAGAAAAGATTGTAGAATTTTTCGCCATCTTTGCACTTTCTTACACACTAAAAAATTTTTTCTAATGCGTTTCAAAATTCCACTACTTTTAAAGATTTCTTTAAAAAATCATGACTTACATACTTTTTGGCAAATAACAAAATAAAAGAATACGTGTTTTTTTATTTTTCATATAGAATCAGAAAGAAGTTGTTTTAATGAAAAAAAATTTTAATGTTAATATTTCATTGAAGTGTTTGAAATTTTTATTTAACTTTGCCAGTGTTGATTTTGATTTATTTTTCTGATTTCAGTGAACTGGATCGACCCCAGTAAAACTTTGCGAGAACAGGGTGTCGATGAAACGGAGACGGTCTTGTTAAGGCGGAAGTTTTTCTTTTCTGATCAGAATATTGATAGTCGTGATCCGGTGCAGCTCTCGCTTCTTTATGTGCAAGCCAGAGACGCTATTCTTGATGGAACGCACCCTATCACTCAAGAAAAAGCATGTGCTTTCGCTGGAATCCAATGCCAGGTTCAATTTGGAGATTATAGACCAGAAAAACACAAATCTGGATTTTTAGAGTGAGTTTCTCTTCCACTATTTTTTCAGCTTCTTTCTTTATCACCTTTTCTTTTTTCAACTGCTTTCCTTTTTTCTATTTTTTCTTCTTTCTCAAGCAACTTTTCTTTCTTTTGCTCCTTTTGTTTTTTCAGTACCTTCTTTTTCAGCAATTTTTTTTCTTTTTTCAATTGGTACAGTCCTTCATTTTTAATTTCTCGTTTCTTCTAAGTTTTCTATCTTTTCGAAAATTCCTTTTTCTGGGTTTTATCGATGTTTTAAATCAACTTTTTTTCTTTCTTTTATGTTCAGTATATTTTTTAATATCTATGGTAATTCACGTTACTGGTTGCAAAAGAAACGTTTTTGATTGAATTGCGGAATTCGGTTTTAAAGTTAGTTATGAAGAATTTATCAGATTTATATAAATATAAAAAATGCGCAATAATTCTATTGGAAAGGATAGTAAAACTTCTACTGGGTAAATAATAAAAGAAAAACTTTTAATACCTACACGTGAAAAATATTGGATTATTTGTTAAAAGTTAGTGGGTTAAAAAGTTGAATTATGAAAGAGTGAATAGTGTAGAATAAACGAAAAGAATTAAACTTTTAGTAAATTGCGATTTTAAAATAAAAGTTGGAGAAAAATTTAATAATTTGTGAGATTTAATTTGATAACAGTGAAATAAATAAACATAATTTATTTATTATATACATTAATAATTGTTTGACAAATTTCAAAAGAACATGATTTATATTTGTCTATCATTTTGTGGCTTTTTAAATATTTTATCGTATTTTTATTTGTTTTTTCATTTGTTTTTCATTTGTTTTTTCATTTGTTTTTTCATTTGTTTTTATTTGTTTTTACATATGTTTTTATTTGTTTTTTCATTTGTTTTTTTATTTGTTTTTTCATTTGTTTTTTTATTTGCTTTTTCATTTGCTTTTTCATTTGCTTTTTCATTTGCTTTTTCCTTTGTTTTATCATTTGCTTTATTTAATTTATTTACTTGTTTATTTGTTGATTTGTATAAAGGGGCTTACAATGCAATCGACATTTTACATATTACAAAAACTAATTGATAATAACAATAATTTAGGCTTTATTCAATCATTTGTAAGATTTTTTGTACACATTCAATTTTCACCTTTTTTTTCTTCTTTTTTTGGATCCGAAATTATTAGTTTTAAATAATTGTCTTATTTTTTTATTTATAATTTTTATTTATAATTTTCTTTATAATCGTAGGTATTTGTCGGTAAATTACTTTTTTTCTTACTAATTTATTCTTATTTTCAATTTTTGAGTTGTTGAATTTATGGCTTGATCACGTGTTTATTTATTTTTTTTATAGAATCAAATAATTGAATATTAAATATTTTGTTAAACATGATTCCGTTTCTTCTACATTTCTTGTTTTGAATCATTTTTCCTTTTTTACGAGTTTATTCATTTTTTAATTCGTTTTTCTATTTTGCAAATACTTTCATTTTAATTTCTTGTCATTATTTTGTCAATTTTTTTTCATGTTTTTTTAGCCCGTTTACTCATTGAAAATAAAATGAAACAAAATTCTCTAAAGAGATTTTGTTTCAATTTACCAATTTCATATTGTCTATGTTATGTAAATGAAAGTTTTCTTGATTGATAACTCTAAAAATTTGTTTTAATTTCTCAACAGTTTGAAGGAAGTGCTACCCCAGTCGTACATAAAAGACAAAGGAATTGAGAAAAAGATTTACGCCGAGCAAAAGAAGCACATTGGTCTTTCCGAATTGGATGCAAAAGTACTCTATACGAAAAATGCGAGATCTCTGAGCACGTACGGAGTAACTTTCTTTCTCGTAAAAGAGAAAATGAAAGGGAAAAATAAACTAGCTCCTCGACTGCTTGGCGTGACGAAGGATTCCGTCTTGAGACTTGACGAGAAAACGAAAGAGATTTTGAAAACCTGGCCTTTGACGACTGTTCGCAGATGGGGTGCCTCTCCAAATACCTTCACACTAGATTTTGGAGACTACTCCGATCAGTATTATAGCGTTCAGACAACAGAGGGTGAACAAATTCAACAACTTATTGCAGGATACATCGATATCATTCTAAGAAAGCAACAAAACAAGGACCATTTGGGAATTGAAGGCGATGAGGGATCAACTATGGTTGAAGATAGCGTCTCTCCTTTGAAGTTAGTTCCAATTCACTATCCATCTAATGTCGAAATTCTTTTTAGTTTTTATGAAATTCAGTTTTAAGTTCAGTAAACTAAGGAATTCTGGCACTTTTTTAGCTTGTAGAAAATTAAAAATGTATTTTTAATTCAAATTTTTCACTCAAATATTTCAAAACAATTAAAACACTTTTTTCATTTCACACATTTTGACAGAAGAAGAGAAAAAAGTTAAATTTGATGGAAAGCAAAGTTTCCTCTTGAGGCAGTAAAATTTATTGACGAACTCAATGCGTTTTCATAGGAAAACACAAATTGGTACAATAATATTATTTCACTGAAAAATGAATTACTAATTATATTTGAGGAAGAAAATATTTATTAAAAAAAATTTCCATTCAGAAAATAATTAAGTTTTATTTAATAACAAAAATTTGTTTGAGAGAAAATCTTGAAACGAATTTTTTTTTTATTGCAGTAAAATTTTTAGTAGGACACTAATAGGGACATTTACTTTACATTTGATGATCTGGGTTTGATTTTCTGAGCTTCAATTATAAAAAAATAATTTTTCGCGATTTTAATTGACTAAAAATTGTATAAGCTTGATTATTTTAGATTAAATTTTGTTTGCTATTTTAATTGACCAAAAATTACAAATTTATGAGATTGATTTTTTCAGTTGTAATTAAAGAGCTTTAATTTGAATATTCGGTATCTTAGTAGCCGAAATTCACTACATAATTGAAAATTGGTTGTCTGAATTTTAATCAAATGACAATTTGAATTTTATTTATTTTCAGGCTTTCTACAACTCTGGAAGACATGGAAATATGGAATTCTTATGCAATTTTCATTATTCCCCATGGAATCATGGAAATCTCATGGAATTTTCATTAATGCCATGGAAATTTATTTTTTTTAATTTAATTTCTTTATTGTATGATGTTGATTAAGTTTTACAAAAATTTTATACTTTTTTTTGTACAGATAAAAACTTTAAAATATTTCAAAATAAAACTACTTTAAAATACTTCAGATTGCTTCAAAATATTTAAAGATGCTTAAAATTACTTTCAAATATTTTCGAATCTTTCCCAATGCTTCAAAATACTTCAGAGTATTTTAAAATTCTCCAAAATATTTAAAAATACTTACAATTACTTTAAACTATTTCCAAATACTTCCCAAAACTTAAAAATATTTAAATGTACTTAAAATTATTCTAAAATACCATAGTATACTTCAAAATAATTCAAAATACTTCAAAATATTTAAAAATGCTTAAAATGTCTTTAGAATATTTGAAAATACATAAAATACTTAAAATTTCTTTAAAATATTTAAAAATACTTAAAACTACTTTAAAATACTTCAGATTACTCCAAAATATATAAAGATGCTTAAAATTACTTTAAAATATTTCCAAATAATTCCCAATGCTTCAAAATACTACACAGTATTTTAAAATTCTTCAAAATATTTAGAAATACAATATAAATTCTGCAAAATATATTTAAAGATGCTTAAAATTACTTTAAAATATTTTCGAATATTTCCCAAAACTTTAAAATACTTCAAAGTATTTTTAAATTTTCCAAAGTATTTAAAAATACTTACAATTACTTTAAACTATTTCCAAATACTTCAAAATATTTAAAGTTACTTAAAATTATTCTAAAATACTATAGTATATATATATATATATAGTAGAATTTAGTAATCTATAGTATAGTATACTTGAAAATACTTCATAATATTTAAAAATACTAAAAATTACTTTAAAATATTAACAAATACTACCCAATACTTCAAAATATTTAAAGTTACTTAAAATTATTCTAAAATACTATAGTATACTTGAAAATACTTCATAATATTTAAAAATACTAAAAATTACTTTAAAATATTAACAAATACTACAAAATATTTTTAGAAACTTCAAAATATTTAATGACACTTCAAAATACTTCAAAATGTTTAAAAACACTTAAAATTTTTCAAAGATATTTCAACATACTTAAAATTACTTGAAAATCCTTTATATTACTTTAAAGTACTTTGCAAGACGTCAAAATATTTAAAAATACTTCAAAATGTTTCTAAGTATTTGAAAATATTAGTATTTTAAGTATTAAGTAAACCATAAAAAGATTTTAAAATATTAGTTTTTTTAAAGATTTTAAAAGTACCTGTTATAATACTTCAGACTACTTCAAAATATTTAAAAACACTTCAAAATATTTAAAATGGTTTTAAAATTAAAAATAATGATCTTTTCAATTTTATATGGAAAATTATTTTTGCAATAATCCTAAGAGCGTTAAAAGACTATCATTATTTTTAAATTAATTTAATAAAAACTAATTTAATTTCTTACACAATATTGAAGAATTCATTCTTTTAACACACACACACACACACACACACGTATAGATATTATATTATATATATATATTATTATTATTATTATATTAAAAAATATCATTGAAATTTTTCTATTTTTCTCATGGAAATACATTTCCCCTACTAGTAGACGGACATCTATTCTACGGGTTTAAAATGAATGCTTTCTTTTTTAATTTTTAACTCCATTTCTCTTTGCAAATTTGAAATTATTCGAGTTCTGCATAAAATAGACCTAAAATAACATTTTTTCCGTTCATTTTAAAATACTTTTTACTAATTTTAAAATTTAATATTGTAAAAATAAATTGCACTGTTTCCTCAAATTTCAAATAACTCGTCAAATAATGAGGATTTTTTTACGTTCTTGCTCATATTTGAAAGGCAATTTCGCATAGAATTAAATTAATTTTATTGCATAATTTCTGTGCGATATATAATGCTTCTTCTGCATTTTTTTTTAAAAAAAGTTAATTTTATATATACATCTTATAAAATCTTGCTGTTTTAATTATTTTTTTCACTGTTAGTTATTTTTATTTTATTTTCTTACTTTTTAGTTTCACAACTCCTCACAGTTGAAAGCACAATCATTTTTATTTTTTTTTCATTTTAGTCATTCAAATCTATATTTTATATATAAATATAATACAAATTGTATTGAATCGAATTATAGTATAAGTAGACTCCGGCGGTTACTAGTTTATTTACATTTTAAAGGAACTTTATAAAAACGAGTCTTTGAATCGTTAAAGAACATTTTTATTTAATTCTAGGAAATTTGAAACTTGAATGTATAAAAAAAGGAAATATGCACATATAGACTATGTAGGTACTTGTTAATTAGAGAATGAGTATTAATTAATTACAGAATAGAATTATGATAATATTTAAAAATTGTATTTTTACATATTATGGCAGGAAATATGATTTTAAATTATTTAAATATATTACGTTATATTAATTTGTATCGTGATATATTTTCGGTGTCTAGTTCCCGATACGTATTCTCACTTGCTCGCTGTTTCTATCATCTTCTCTCGTATTGTTCGATCTCTCCGAGAAATAATGGCTCTAATTAATAGTCTTCGCCTCAATTAACGTGGCATTCTCTTGATCAGTTTCCTCGTGACACGCGTCGTGATTTTAATTCGTGGCTAATGTCATGGAGAAGTTTCTCAGGGAACAGGATCGAATATATTTATTAGCGTCTTTGGGATCAATAAAGGATAAAAAGAAATTGTAATTTCGTAATTTGATCTTAAAGAATCGTAATTTAATTTAGTAATTTTGCTTCTTTGAGAAAAGATTGTTTTTTAATTTCACGTCAACTTAGATAATTATAATTATTCACTTTATTGATTTAATTTAATGTATTACATTAAAATGACACTTTTCGTTTCGTTTGCTGTTGAGTTTGAAGCTTATTTATAAATTTTAATTTACAGAGCAACAATTCTTCAGCACGAAACAAATAACATTGGAAGAGGGAGCGTCGAAGCCGTATCAGTGGCAATTCCTGCCGTGATGAGAGCTGGAGGAGATGGTAAGATGCCTTTCAAGCATTTGTTTATTTCCTCTGAGAAGCGAAATTGAAAGTTGGTCTTGCACAAGAGCTTTTAAATTAAAAGCGAAAGTCTAAAAAGCAGGTCTTAAGCTTCCTCATTACTTTTTTTATTTTTTCCTTAATTACCTAATTTATTTTTCCCTTGACTGGTATAGAATTCTAACAAATTTTGCCACATGAAAGTGATGTATTCGATTAAATTTACCTAAGTTAAAATTTAAATTAAATTCATTTGTTCAATTGTTCAAATACATTCCAAGTTAATCATTTTTTTCTTAATCATTTTTCTTTCGTTGAAAATTTCTTTCAACGTTTTCAAATATTTATTTATTTACAAAGTTAACGGTATACAAAAGGAAAAGAATTGCCCCTTTTAAAATTTTAAATTTGCCCCTTAATTTATTCATAAATATGTTTTATGCGTATATTTTTTGTGGTAACAATATTTTTATTAATAAATATTTCTATATTTCGTTGCTTTGTTATTTGTTCAAATTGACGATTAAACCTTATTTTTATTATTTTACGACTGGAGAGCCTTTTTTGTTGGTTAATTTGTAACGTCTTTTTTAGGAGAAAACTTTTATCAGATATTCAAAGTGTCTAGTGTCTTGGAAATCCTGGAAATTGTGGAAATTGTGGAATAAACCCGAAAGTTTGATTTTTTAGTTTCTCTTCTCAATCATGAAAAACTAATTCATAATTTCATAAAGCAATTAATGACACAAATTCCAAATGGGCGCGCTAATTTTTTAAATAACTGAAGAATCATGTAAATGCATTTTAGTAGTTTTTGATTAAAGTTCGTAATCAATCATTTTAATTTAAATTAATGTTTAACAGTACTCATCATTTTTTTCGAAATGAAACATTGATTAAATCCATGGTTTAATTGTGGCACTTTTAAAATCATTTCATTTGAGTATTGAATCTAGTATTAACAAATTCCGATAATTGGTAATAGTTTTAAAAAAGTCATAATAACAGTAAAATAACGAAATAATATAATGTTTATAAATTTTAATTAAAAGAGCAATAAAATAGTATTTATTATTAATAATAATTATTAATTATATGTGTTTTTTTCATTTTGTTTTAACGGAAAGGAAAATAATATTTTTAATAATTATGAGTAATAATAATCAACATTGCATAGTAATAGTTATTTAACGAAATAATACAAGTTTAATAATAGCAATAATAAACAATAGCAATAATAAATAATGGCAATAATAAATAATAGCAATAATAAATGTTGATAATAGCAACAATAAAATAGTACATTAATAGAAATTAATATTTATTACAATAAATTATAATGTAGCATATGTAGCAATTATAATATTAATATAGTAACAGAAATAATCAAGTAATACTAAGAATAACAAAAAATATGAAACAATTAGTTGATTGCTAATTAATTCTGCTGATTTTATAATAATTTATAATTTTGTTAGTCGCATAACTATAAATTTTAATAAATTACTTTTAAACGCTTTAACACTTTAACTTAAATTAATTCTATTATTATTTTGAACTGATTTAATTAAAATGTTAATGTTTAATTACTAGAAAAATGTTGTTCTATGTATTGTTATTGACAAATCTTCAAATAAGTAGATAAATTTATAGATAGTAAAATTATGGATATATTTATAATAAAGTAAAAATAGTACGCAAAATTGTGAATTAAAAACAGATTCGCTTTTACATTAATAATTAATTTCAGTAATAATTTTTGTTTTTAATTGTAATAATATTGATAATGAAAATAATAGTTTACCTACGAATGTAATAATAGATAAATCTGTAGAGCTGAAGTACATTTAGTCGTGAATATCTAATAATAATTAATTAAATTAAATTTGTAAAACTAATTTATGAAATCTTGACTTTAACGTTAAGTAATATTTGACAAAAGACATACAATTTTGTTAAAAACAAACATACAATTTTGTTAGAAACAAACATACAATTTTGTTAGAAACAAACATACAATTTTGTTAAAAAACGAACATACAATTTTACTAAAAACGAACATACAATTTTGTTAAAAAACGAACATACAATTTTACTAAAAACGAACATACAATTTTGTTAGAAACAAACATACAATTTTGTTAAAAACAAGCATACAATTTTGTTGAAAACTACTAAAATCCACGTTTATTGTAAAATATTTAAAATAAATTTTGTAAATATATTTTTTATTAAAATTTCAACTATTTGTATGATTATTTCTTAAATAAAGCGCTAGATGCCTTGAATTATTATTATTATTAAATTGTTTACAAAGTAAAATATTCTACGAAGAAATAAAAACCTTTTAATTAAAACTCATAAAAGCTTTTAGACTGCTCAAAAAAATTTTAAGAACTCTTGTTCGTGAAGAAATTGTCCCGCTTTTTATATAAAACAGAATTTTTACAGAAATTCTGAATACGAACATAAAAAATTGCAAACAAAAATTTAGTAAAATGTAATTACATAAATACATAACCACATAAATTAAATAAAAGAAGTAAAAATAGGTACATAAATTTTAGAAAATCGTAACTAAAATAAATTTTAGAAAATCGAAACTGAAATAAATTGTAGAAAATAAAAACTGATGTACATTTTAGAAAATGCAAACTTAAAATTGTTTAGTAGAAAAGTTTAATTCTTCCATAATTATATAGTAATAAATGGATTTGTTCGATTTTGGAAGATACGTGTTAAAAAAAGAGAACAAAATTTAAAAAAGTTTAAAATTTATTATTATAACAATTTTTTAAAATTGTTTATTAAATTGGAAGAAAATTAAATTTTAGTTTAATGAAACTTAAACAATTTTCAGTTAATGAAACTTAAACAATTTTAATTTAACGAAACTTGAACATCTTTAATTTAGCGAAACTTAAACAATTTTAATTTAATGAAACTTTGACAATTTTAATTTAACGAAACTGTGACAATTTTAGTAAAATGAAACTAAAAGAAATTTCAGTAAATTAAAACGAAAGGAAATTTTAGTGTAATAAAACTAACATAAATTATAGTAAAATCGAAACGAAACTAAATTTTAGTAGAATAAAAATAGAGAATAAAACAATTTTAATTTAATGAAACTTAAACAATTTTAATTTAATGAAACATAAACAATTTTAATTTAATGAAACATAAACAATTTTAATTTAAAGAAACTAAAAGAAAATTTAGTGCAATGAAACTAAAATAAATTGCAGTAAATTGAAAACGAAACCAGATTTTAGTATGATAAAAATTGAAAATAAAAACTTCTTTAAAAATAACATAAAATAAAAACAGCAAATAGACTGATGAGTAACTAATTGATAAAAAATTAATAAATTAACATTTTTAAATTAAAACAAGTTTGTTATATTACACTTATTTTTTTTAGAAATTAAATGAAAGGTTCTTTAAAATCCTTTACGTTGATAATTACGAATTTTCTACAAAAGGATCAACTTTTGATTTCGCAATGGATTGTTCACCGAGAATTTTCTATTTTGAAAGATCCATGCACGATTGAATCCTCGTTGTATTTGTGTCCTTTTTTCATTTTGTACATACATTTTTAATTCTTTATAATGAACGTATACTTATTTTTAATGAAATGAATTTGTACCTTATTTTTGTTTATTTTTTAATAATTTTGTACATACTCTTTACTTTAGCTTCGAATAAAAAAGAATAAAGCAAACTCTCTCAAGTGGAAAAGACCTTTTGTCCGAGTCTAAAAAAGTAGGTATCATTTGAGCAAAATTTCCACGAGGAATCGACCGCGTCGATCTACTTTTGTAAATATTGAAAATCCATAGGATAGACTGCATGATACGTTTTTAGGGGCTCGACCATACGGAACTGGACATATGGGCAGTGCACAATACACAACCATCAGTGGACAAGTTAACGTCGCCCATGCTCCCCCCACGGTAAGAAAATCTAAAACAAAATGAGCAATTCCGCGTCAACTGATTCCAGGATTTTTCACCCAACTTGCCGATTTTAATGAAATTTGATGTGCTGCTTTCAAAAACGTAGAAGAAATTCAAGTTTATTAAACAATACGTTTTTTTAATGATATTCCTTTCAACAATTTTTATTACCTTTTATAAGGCACGTTGCTTCCACTTTTTTCATTTTATTTAAGAAATTAAACAACTCGCAATATTTCACGAAATATTTTACTCTTAAGGAAGTTTGGATTTTTATTGTATGCGTTAACAAATATATTTTGAAAATTTCCATAAAATCAGCGAGTTTATCCGAAATTTTTGGGTCATTTTACGTGGAATTGGTCAAAACTCAAGTACCTCCTGCTAACGACGAATTTCAAGTTTTATAAAATCTTTTCCTTCCTTTTCTTTTGATTTATTGTGTCTTTTTGTAATTTGATTTTAAGAAATCGAATTCCTGTAAAAGAAATGTTTTTTCTTATAAAAGGCAAATTTTTTTGTTATAAGAGAGAATTTTCTTTCCTACAAAAAACAAATTTTTTTGTTGTAAAAGAGAATTTTCTTTCTTATAAAAAACAAATTTTTTTGTTATAAAAGAGAATTTTCTTTCTTATAAAAGACAATTTTTTTTTGTTATAAAAGAGAATTTTCTTTTTATAAAAAATAAATTTTTTCTTATAAAGTATCGGGATATTTTATGGTATTCTATTCGAGAATATCATCAATTTTGAGATGAAAGATTTTCAAAGTTTGAAAAAAAGAAAATAAGACAAAAAAGTAAATAAAAGAAAAGGAAAAAATTAAAGCGAGGAATTTGTAAAATAATATTAAAGAGATTTGGAGGTAGATGATTATTTTATTTGTTTTTAATGAGCAATTCGTCGTCAGTATGAGCCACTTTATACATGTAGTTTAGAAAAAGCATTTTCTTAAATCGCAACATTTAAAAGCGATTTATTTTTTGAAATGAGAGACAGCTGACTAATAAAATTTGCTGTTTATTTTCATGCTAGACGCCTTCTATTGCGGACATCGAGTAGGTACACAATTATAAAAAATATCGTTTTTATTCATATTTTTCGTAAAGTTCGTCATTTGTATGATAAAACTTCTCTGAAATTATTTCACATTGTTTTAAAAACGAAGTGAAGGAGAAAAATATTTAAATTATGTACTAATCACGTACTAATGTAGTCCAAAAGAAAATTTAAATGTTGTAAAATGGAACATGTAATTTTTCTCAAGAAGTTATTCAAGAAACATACAGTTTTCAAGAAAATTTGTGATATTTATTATTTTTGAATTTTTAAATTTTTTTGTTAAATAAGCCATCTTTGAGTGTAAATATAACATTAAATATAACAATAAGCGTTATGAGTGTATAATAACATTTGTTTACATGCTAACATTTGTTAACAATAATAAAGAATTTTATATTCTAAATAAATTAATATTCGATCTTGAATTTGATGTGCAACTTTCAAAATAGCTCATATATGGAACAATTTTGATAACAATAAATAATGAAAATGTAATGTAAACATGTAATTTCAAAAATGTATTTTTGACATTTTATTAGAAAAGAGACATAATTTATTTCTATTGAATTGTAGAATCGAAATAAACCTTCAAAGATTCAGTTTTTAAATAAGTTGTAAAAATGATTTTTCAATAACGCAGTAAAATAGATGTTTAAAAATTATTGCATTTGGAAAGTAAGCTCACTAAAAATTAGTCTGTTTTTTGTCTTAAAATTGAAAGTTGGAAACATGTTTATTTCAAATTTTGTCGACATGTGACTGAAGGAACCTCTCAGTTGAAGAATTGACTAAAAATCATTACTTTTTTTTACTGTGGATGTTTAAAATTAATTATATCAATATAATAATAGTGTAATGTAATAACAATTCAATTATAGTAATAAATAAATATATTTCCCAATATAAATTATATAATTATTTAATTAAAGCAAAATTATATCATTATGTAATTATAAAATTTATATAGTATCAGCAGTAATTACAATGATAATAGTATTATTATTATTATTAATAATAATAATAATAATAATAATAATATAATAATAATAACATAATAATAACAAATGATTTTAAAAATATTAAATTCTTTGAAGTATGTATTTACTGTGAGTTTTAAAACTATCATAATATATTTTTTCTACTTGTTAAATGTTATCACAAAATTGTAAATTTAACACAACATTAAGTTTATGTTGTTATCTATTTTTTAATTTGCTACTATTTTTAGAAATATAAACATCAACCAAACATTTATTGTACATTGTGGAAAAATTAAAATTCCCGTCTAGAATATATTAGTATATTAGTATATTAATATTTGTTAAAAAATAAAATAAAAATATATGATGTAAAATAATGTTAATATTGGTATTGTTATTACTATTATTATTATTATTATTATTATTATTATTATTATTATTATTATTTTATTGTTACTATTACTTTCTGAAATTAATTTTAAAAATATCTAAAAATTGACTGTTTAAGAAAGTTTTATTGTGTTTTATTTCATAGAACCTGAAAAATAAGATTTTTAAATTATTTTAATAAAAAAATATTAATGAACTGTTAAAAGAAAAAGGTGTTAATAAATTAGGATGACTCTAAAAACTATAACCTAGTCTTGAAATAATTTCAGAGAATTAGTATTACGTTGTGTACCAATATAAGCACCAATTTTTTCTGTCGTACATTTTACAATATTGTTTTTGATCTAAATTCAATTCTTTATCAGTTTCGCAGTATTTCTTAGTGCACGGCTTTTAATTGTTCTCTCCATTTCTTGCAAGATGATTATTTCCACTTAATTAACAAATTCCCACGTAATTTACAATATTTTTCATATTTTTACTAAAAATTTATTATGAGAATTAAGTAAGAGAGAATTTTCATAACAAGAGGGAATTTTTATGAAAATATTGATATTTATTTGAAAAATAATTATTTCCTTTCATTTTTAAATTGTTTATTTATGCAAATTGTGTATACAAAATATAATAACATGTCACGTGCTCTGGAGAAAGGGACCTTAGATGCTAACAATTATAGGTTATGTTCAATGACATTTTTAACATAGTTTTAACTTGATTAGAAGTTTCGTTTTTAATTATTTGCAGTCGAAAAGTGTTTTTATTGATAGCACACACAAAATATTAATTAAAAACTTCTTTTCGTTGCAAATGATTAACAAGGAAGATTTATTCAAGTTAAAACCATTATCAAACATAACCTAAAATCTTTTGCTTCTAAGGTTCTTTTTGCTCGGAGCGTGTCACATACATATAAATAATGAATATTTACAATACAAATTATTTAAATTTTTTTGAAAGCTATTTAAAGAGTACCTAAAACTTTTATTGTTTATATTTTTTAAACAAAATATTGTTTATCAACAAACAAACAAAACTAAATCAAACAAACAATTAAACTCTAGAGAATCTTTCAAAGAACAAAATAAGCTATTGTTAAAAAATTAATAAGCTATTGTTATTAAAATTCGATAAAAATCGTCCATTAAGTTTGAAGAAAGAAACACAAGATGTTAAATAATTATTATTCTACAATAAATTTTGGCTCAAACTGATATTTTATGAAAATTATACAACTGGATCTTTCGAAACATGTTAAAATCGATTTTAATTATATTTCTATTTTTTATTTAAAATTTCAATTGAGTTTGAGGTTAGGTTACGGGGTTGAACCTTCTTAATAACATAGCCCCACAATCAAAAATAATTTTGTTTTTTGACAAACCAGACTAGTCATTTGTTACGTATTTCAAATTGCTGAATCTGAATTCGAGGTTATAATTCCAAATCTAGTGTGGTTCGCGTTTTCTTTGTAGCCCCAAAAAACATTGTTGTAGAATTTGTAAAAACTATTTTAAAAATGCAAAAGTCATTTTAATGTAATCTTTGGAATATTATCTTTAATTTAGGACCAGAAATCTTAAAAAATATTAATTAGGTCCCGAAATATGAATCAAAACGTCCGCGCATGTAAATCGGCCACACTGAAATTTTATTTGAAAATAATGACCTTTAAGGGGTCGTCCATAAATTACGTTAGACATCGGGGGAAGGTCTCATGAATTCTTGCGACATGTGTTAACTTACAAATTTTACCATGTAAAAAATCTTACATGGGGGAGGGAGGTGGTTAAGAATGTCCGAAAAACGTCTTACATAATTTATGGACGACCCCTAAGAGTCAGTTTGGCCGATTTACTCGCACGGACGTTTTGATTCATATCTCGGGAACTAGTGAATATTTTTTAAGTTTTCTGTGCTTAAATTAAAGATAATACTTCAAAGATTACACTAAAGCGTCTCTTGCATTTTTAAAATAGTTTTTACAAATTCTACAACAATTTAAACTTCAATTTCTTGTTTTTTATGGCTAGAAGGAAAACTCGAACTATCATTTGAATTCTGACCTCGGATTCGGATTCAGCGATTCGAAATACGTAAAGACTAGACTGGTCTGTCGGACAAAAAATACTTTATTTTGTGGGGCCGTGTAATTCTTAGTCATTATAATTTAATGTTAAATTTCTTGAAATATTAATTATATCGATTTTAAAAGCATTTTCTATACTCTAAAAAAGTGACATATTTCCATACTTTGATTACTTTGAAATTTTATTTAATTTCAGAAAAACTAAAAAGAATTTCGAAAAAATATTTTCAGTTTGGAACTGCCAAAACATGTACAATTATTTATGTTAAATATCATTTATTTTAAAAATTTGGTCTCAATCACTTTGTTTGAAATAGAATGGATACTAATAAAATATAATAATATAATTTTTCAAGGACTTTAAGTTTATAATAAAAATGTGTCAAACTTTCAAGACTTTATAGTCTTACTTTCACAATCATCTTGCAAGTAATTTGATGAATTAAAAAAAAAATTGCAAGTGACGAATAAATGTCTAATGGATTTTTTTTATGCCAAAAAATAGATGCAACAGACCAAGGTGACAACCGTCCTGACAGAACCACAACGTGCCTTACTTACGACCATAACTGCTGGTCACGAAATCATCGAAATCGCTGAAACGGAATTAATCACAAGGGCGGAACTTCCGGAATTAGGAACTGATGTCGCTTCCCTCAAGTGGATTGAGAGAACCATTGACACCCACAAACAAAACGTGGGATCACAAATCGCAGCGATGAACGCTGCGACCGCGCAAGTGGTCACACTCACTTCCGGTCCTGCAGATCATGTGGATCATACAGCAGTTGGAGCTGCCATCACGACAATCACCACCAACCTGCCGGAAATGACCAAAGGCGTAAGAATGATCGCCGCTCTTATGGAAGACGAACCTTCTGGCGATCGACTTCTCGATGCAGCCAGAAAACTCTGCTCGGCATTTTCTGATCTTCTTAAAGCAACCGAGCCGGAAACTAAGGAGGTAAGATAAATCACATTCGTGCCTTCTCAGGTGAAAATAATTTATCGTAAATTCTCTTTCCTGCAGCCCTTCTATATTACTTCTACTCTTTACGGACAATACGTAAGCAACTTGTTTTTCAAGCTCCATGTTGCACTACTTTAGAACCCACATAGTGATTTAGATGTCTTTTTTTCGCGGATTTTCGCGAACTTTTTGATAAATAAAATGTGCCGTAAATAAATTTTGTGAGGGATAAAAGCTGGCTTTTATTCCTTTCTTTTTTTTATAAGTTCTGGTCAGGCAACAAGAGGTTGATTTCATTGAATTGTAATTATACGAAAATAATTGTAATTACAAACATATTATAAAATCGTTCATGATAATAAGGAATTTTTAACGCTTTGATTCAAGTCGAATGTCGTTTTTGATCAGTGTTGAAAAATTTACTTGTGCTCAACTTAATTTCGCTTTTAAAGCATTAAATTATTATTAGGGCATTAAGGCCGCACTTCCAAATAATTACCGAATTGTCTTTTTTTCAATTCCAAATGCATATACATTTTGAACGCCGATTCTGTACAGTGTGTTGGACTCTACAGAATCGGCGTTTTGGTAGAACATAAAAATGGTACATAAAAATGTACAAAATTCATCACCTTGTTTATGAATTTAGAAAAGTTGCCTGAGAGTGATTTTCAATAGAAAAAAAATTGCAAGATACTTTTTCGTTGTCCAAAATGCAGTGTCATATTTTTTTATCAAACTTTGCTAAATTAGGCTAAATTTGTGCTCTATGTTCTGTAAACATTTTTGAAAAAATCAAAATTTAATTCAAAAGTCCACAAAATGAAAAATTTTTGACCTAAAATTGTGATTCTGACAAAAGAAACAAAGTAAACTTATAATAGAAATAATAATATAATATAATATAATAATTTCTAAATTTGTTTATTATCTATACAAGCTATATTTTTTTTCTTTTTTTTTTATAAAATATTACTTTTAGGGGAAAGTTTTAAAAGTCTTTTGTTTTATGCTAACACGAATTTTAAGTATTAATCACAACCACCGAGTGAAATTCAATGTTCTTATTAAACAAATTTTGTTTCTTAGAAATTTCGATTTCTAAAAATTGATCCACTGATAGAATTTCATTTTTTTAAATTTAACTTTCTGGGCAACTTTTGTTCGCTAAATTACTTTTCAGCATTACATTGTTTTCTTTCGACATTTTTAGATTATATTTTAATTCTTGTTCAAAAAATAGTTTAGAGACCAAAAGAGTATAAATCTAGAACAATTTGACATAACTTTAGCTTCTTTGCATGTTTAGAAAAAAATAGATGGTGCTTAACTTCTTGGGCATTTTCTTTTACTAAAAATCAAAAGTTTGAAAATAATTATAATATAAATTGATTTAATATTAATTTATTATTTTTTGCGTTAGGATTATTTGCATTAGAAAATAAGATAGTTTTTTGCGGTCGTTTAAATAGTTTTTATCTACTATTTCTACTACTACCTACTTCGTGGTTTTTATTTCCATATTTATTCTTCTATTTACTCTTTATTTTTTCTCACTTGTTCCTTATTTTTTATTATTTCTATTAGCTCTTCATTTCCAATTTTCTATAATATGAGTAGATATTATTTCCATAATATGGTTGATTAATCAGTAGTGTTAAAAAAAAGTAAATTCAGTACTTTTGTGCAGAAAATTTTGCAGTTTCTTTAAGGATATCTCACATAACCTTAAACTGTAAAATCATTTTTAACGAAGAAAAATACAATTAAAATTTTTGCTCTTAAATGAACGTATCTTTCTGATACCCTGATGATAATTTATAAGTGTCTATCAATTTTCAGAAAGATGTGTTCATTATTTAACGAATAAAATAAAGAGGCAAAATTTTGCCTTGTGGGTCACGTGACTGCTAACGCCATTTTCTATCAAGTGCCTCTCAATTTCTAAGAACTCGGATGATAATGTAATAATTTACCTTCATTTTCATTTGTTCTTGAAGTTTCTTTTTAAAAATAATAATAAGTCAAACATCCTTGACACACTTGAAGATTTTTTAAGACGATTCCCAAAGTTCCAAAGCAATATATTTTTTAGTTTAATTGTAAGTAGTGAGAAACTAATACGTCGGTAATTTTGATTATCGACTCATTAGTTTCTCACTACTTACAGTTAAACTAGACTGAATTACAGTTAAAATATAAAGCTTTATAACTTTGAATCATTTTGATTTCTTTGATTTCTTACGAATCATCGTAAGAAACCCTCAAGTGTGTCATGAATTATTAAAATAAATAAATTAAACTTATTAAAATTTTTAAAAAGAAACTTGCTGGAAAAATAAAATTAAAGGTAGATTCCTAAATTATCGATGGTCATGACCTGCTCGTAGTCTGCGTGGTTTTCTATTTGAAAACCTTTTTACCTGTGTGATAATTTTAACTCTAAATTGCCAAAAAATAATGCCCACTACTGTTTAATTATCCTTATTATCAGCTGCTGATTTCTACTATCGAAAGATTTTACATATTTCCTTGAAACATCCTTTACATATTTCCTTGAAACAACCTTTACATATTTCCTTGAAACAACTTTTACATATTTCTTTGAAACAACCTTTACATATTTCCTTGAAACAACCTTTACATATTTCCTTGAAACAACCTTTACATATTTCCTTGAAACAACCTTTACATATTTCCTTGAAACAACTTTTACATATTTCCTTGAAACAATTGAAATTGTTTTCTTAAATTTCAGCCGAGGCAGAAATTGCTGAACGCAGCGTCTCGAGTTGGAGAAGCGTCACACCAAGTTCTCACGACAATCGGAGAAGAAGATGATTCGAATCGCGAACTCCAGGACATGCTCCTCGCTCTCGCAAAAGCCGTGGCCAACACAACGGCTGCCCTCGTTCTCAAGGCCAAGAAAATTACAAAAACCTTCGACGAGAATGACGATGCGACGCAGAATCGCGTGATTTCTGCAGCAACAAGATGCGCTCTCGCAACCTCCCAGCTCGTCGCTTGCGCCAAAGTCGTCGCCCCTACCCTCCAATCTCCAGCTTGTCAAACCCAGCTGATGAACGCCATCCGCGAAGTGACCAAGGCTGTCGAAAACCTCGTTCAAGTGTGCAACGAAACCTGCGGAGACGAGCACCTCCTCAAGGAGCTTAGTACAGCCGCCGCGGAAGTCACCAGAACTTTGAATGATCTCCTGAACCACATCAAGACCACGACGAGAGGCGAGAGAGCCAAGGAATCGGTCCAGGAAGGCGCAGTCGAGCAGATTCTCGTAGCGACCGACAAACTCTTCGCGAGCAGCGGAGACGCCGGCGAAATGGTCCGACAAGCCAGAGTCGTTGGATTAGCAACCGCACAATTGATACAGAGCATCAAGGGCGAGGCGGAGAAGCAAACGGACACGGAACAACAACAGAGATTGCTAGCGGCTGCCAAAGTCCTAGCTGACGCAACCGCCAGGATGGTTGAAGCCGCTCGTCAATGCGCCAGCAGTCCCCACGACGCCAGGAAGCAGGATCAATTGCGCCAAGCCGCCGAGGACCTCAGAGCAGCCACGACCGCAGCCGCGACACCCGCACTCCGCAGGAAACTCATCACAAGACTCGAAAGCTGCGCCAAACAAGCCGCCTCCACCGCGACCCAGTGCATGGCCGCGTCCTCCGGAGCCGCACAACACAACACCAACATCGCCAGTCAAGAAGAACTCAACGCCGAGTGCAGGGCAATGGCCCAACACATTCCCAATCTCGTTCAAGGCGTCAAAGGAACTCTCTCCCAGCCCGACAATTCCACAGCCCAACTCAATCTCATCAACGCTTCGGAACAGTTCCTCCAACCCGGAACTTCAGTCGTTAAAGCCGTGAGAGCTGTTCTCCCAACTGTCACCGATCAGGCCTCGGCCATGCAACTCAACACCAGTTCCCAACAACTCGGAACTTCCCTCGGCGATCTGAGATCCGCGGTTACGAGAGCTCGGGAAGCTTGTGGAGGACTCGAACTCGACGCGGCTGAGGAACTCATTTACACCCTCAAGGAGGAACTCATCGAGTTTTACAAAGCTGTCGAAATCACCTCACTGAGACCCCTTCCCGGGGAAACAACCGAGTCGACCGCCTTGAGACTCGGCTCCACCTCGAAGAACGTCGGAGTCTCCATGGCCCAGCTTTTGTCAGCCGCTAAGCAGGGCAATGAAAACTACACAGGAAGTGCGGCCAGGGAAACCGCGTCTTCCCTCAAGGATATGACCTCTGCGGTTCGGGGGGTCGCCGCGACTAGTGACCAACCCGAGACCCAGAAGATGGTACTCATGACGGCTGAGAGTGTTGTCGAGAAGTCTCTGAAACTCGTGAAAGAGTCGAGAAGGGTTTTGAAGAACCCGGAGAACCCGCACAACGAGGCGAATCTGGCTAAAGTCGCGAAGGAGGTTTCGTACTCCTTGGACAAGTGCGTGTCTTGTCTTCCGGGACAGAGGGACGTGGAGGTGGCGATCAAACACATCGAGGAGATTAGTCAGATCCTGACGACCCAGGAGTTCCGGCAAACTACCAAGAGTTACGGACAGTTGCAGAGTGATCTTAACAACGCTGCCGCGAATCTCAACGACGCTTCGTCGGGTTTAGTCTCCTCGGTGCGCTCTCCAGTCCAACTCGCCAATTCTTCGCAGAAGTTCACCAACGCTTTCGAAGACCTGCTTGACGTGGGCATGGAGATGGCGAGCACAACTACCACAGAAACGAGAACCCAGGTGGTCATTTCTCTCAAGAATATTATGATGACTTCCAGCAAACTCCTCACAACGGCCAAGTGCGTTGCTGCTGATCCCAACGCCCCGAACGCGAAGAATCAACTCCAAGCGGCCGCGAGAGCTGTCACGGATTCGATCAATTACCTGGTGGATGTGTGCACCTCCGCGGCCCCAGGACAGAACGAGTGCGACAACGCTATCAGGAATATACAAGCGATGAGGTCTCTGCTGGATAATCCGAGTGAACCCATCTCGGACGCGTCGTATTTCGAGTGTCTGGAGACAGTGATGGAGAAGAGCATGAGTTTGGGAGACGGAATGACGGGAGTTGCGAATCACGCGAAGAAATCCGAGTACGATCAGTTCTGTGTTGCCGTTAGGGGAGTTTCTTCGTCGATTTGTGGATTGATCGAAGCCGCGGCTCAAGCGGCGTATTTGGCTGGAGTTAGTGATCCGTCTTCGGTTGCTGGAAAACCGGGTCTCGTGGATCAGGCGCAGTTCTTGAGAGCCGCTCAGGCGATTCACACGGGATGTCAGAATCTAAGCAATCCGACCAGCAGTCAGCAGCAGATCATTTCCGCAGCGACGATGATCGCTAAACACACGAGCGCGCTCTGTAATGCGTGCAGACTCGCTTCCAGCAAAACGAGCAATCCGGTGGCTAAGCGACACTTTGTCCAGTCGGCGAAAGATGTCGCGAATTCTACAGCGAGCTTGGTGAAGGAAATCAAGGCCCTGGATGTGGAGTGTTCGGAGGCGAACAGACAGCGCTGCGCGGAAGCTACGAAACCGCTCTTGGAGGCCGTCGATAGTCTCTGTACGTTCGCGAGTTCTCCGGAGTTCGCGAGTCAGCCGGCGAGGATTTCATTCGCCGCGAGAGCCGCTCAGGAACCCATCACCAGCGCTGGGAAGTCCATCATTGACGGACTGTGTGCGATGTTGCAGTTGGCTAAGAGCCTCGCGATCAGTCCAGAAGCGCCTCCGACCTGGCAACTGCTTTCTAATCACAGCAAGAACGTGAGCGATTCTATCAAGTCCTTGGTCGCGTCGATTAGAGACAAGGCTCCTGGGCAAAAGGAATGCGACGCGGCTATTGAAAAACTCTCGGCTAGGATTCATGAGCTTGACGACGCGTCTCTGAGAGCTGTTTCGCAGTCGCTGATTCCACACCGGGAGAATACGATGCAGGGATTCACTGATCAGATGGAGAACAGTGCCAGTGAGCTGAGGGAGAAACTGGAACCTCTGCGAAACGCGGCCAAGTACGAGGCGGAAAATGTTGGACATTCTGTTAATCAGGTCGCTCTTTACTGTGAGCCTTTGATTTCTGGAGCTGTTGGAGCCGCTTCGAACATGGTGCACACGAAACAGCAGATGATTCTGCTGAATCAGACCAAGACTGTTGCTGAGTCTGTTTTGCAGTTGGTTTATGTGACGAAGGAGTCGGGAGGCAATCCGAAGGCTGTCAATCTCCACGCGGAAGTTGATGAGATGATCGAGTCGACGAGGGACGCTATTCAGGAGTTGCAGAATACCCTGGAGAATATCTCTACGTCGAATGGAATCGTCACTGGGTTGATTGATACGATTACGAGAGCGATGGTTAGATTGGAAGATCACCGAATGTCCACGATCGATACGGTAGATTCCTATGTTGACTATCAAACGAGAATGGTCGAGGCTGCGAAGGAAATTGCACGGTTGGCGCAAGAAATGGTAAGTTGATTTCTGTTGAATTTATAAGGCACTTTTGCTTAAAAAGGGTCAATTTGGTTTTGATTTCTTTAGGAGTCGTCTCCTAGTAAAAAAAGATTTATTGAAACTAAAAAAATCATGTGTAGATTATTAATTAAATTCGATTGTACCGACCAAGCAAACATCTTTTAGATGCCTATGGAACTCTTGATTTGAGTTCGTATGATGGTAAATTAAATTTACCATCGTTTTTGTCGAAAATTAAAATTTATTTTTAAGCAAATTTTGTTCTGAAAAAATAAACTGTAGGAAGAATCGGGCATCACGCGAAAGGAATTTTATGAGTGTTTGCAAATTTGCGTATTCATGTGTTTATTACTTTACAACAGCAGACAAATTTTTAGCTAAAACAGGGATCAGAGTTCGTCCCCTTTTTTATGTAATCCCCTTTTTACCCTTTTTAAAAGAAAATTCTCTAAAATATCTGATATCAAGTTTCTTTCCCTTTCCTTCTAATTTTCAATAATGTCTTTTTTTATCATTTTTCAGCAATAATAGTTCAGACTACTAAATTTAAAATACTTCAAAATACTGTACTTCAGACTACTACTTCAAAATAATTCAACATGTTTAATAATGCTTAAAAAGATTTAGAAACACTTCTAAATACTTAAAAATATTCAAAAATATTTATACATATATGGGGGCATTCCGAGAGGCAAACAACTAAAGAATTTGGTGTATACCTACTACAGTAATTCAGATAATTCAAGATAATTCAGGATAATTCATATAATTCAGGATAATTCATATAATTCAGGATAATTCATATAATTCAGAATAATTCATGATAATTCTCAGTAATTCAGGGTAATTCATGATAATTCATATAATACAGGATAATTCATTTAATTCAAGGTAATTCAAAGTAATTCAGGGTAATTCAAGATAATTCAAAGTAATTCATGTAATTCAAGATAATTCGGGATAATTCTGCACAAGTGTAACCTAATTAACGGAGTTGTTTGCCCCTCGGGGCATTCCATGACAAATCGAACGGTTTGAAATTTTTTTTTTTTTTATTCCCGTCATTTTTTGATATTTTTTAGTACCCATCGAAAAACTCTTTTTCCTACATTTTGAGACTTTTTTGACAAGTTCTTGAATTAAAAAAAGCCGCTCTTTTTATAGATTTTAGCTTATAACTTCTTAAAAAACGCTTCAAATCGAAAAACTTACTGAAATGGAAATTTTCGTATTTTTATTTACTTTTCGAAAAAAAATACAACAAAATTATGTAAAGTGTTTTAATACGTGATTTTTGATTTTCTTCAAAATTTTTTAAAGTAAGCTACTACTCAAACCACAATCTTTTTGGGCTGCGCTGGCCTGGTCATGGATTCTCGATAATTACTATTTTTTTTCGAATTTTTAAATTTTTTTTCGATTATTTTCGATTTCTAAAATTCGAAAAAAATATTAGGCATCGAGAACTCATGACCAGGCCAGCCTAAAATTTGTGGTTTGAGTAGTATTTTACTGTAAAAAATGTTGAAGAAAATCAAAATATGCACTGACTTTAAAAAATGCAGTTTAAAGTTTAGAAATCAAATATCACGTATTAAAATACTTTACATAATTTTGTTGTATTTTTTTTTCGAAAAGTAAATGAAAAAACAAAAATTTCCATTTGAGTAAGTTTTTCGATTTGAAGACATTTTTAAGAAGTTATAAGTTAAAATCTATAAAAAGAGTGTTTTTTTTTTAATTCAAGAACTTGTCAAAAAAGTCTCAAAATGTAGGAGTTTTTCGATGGTTACTAAAAAATATAAAAAAATGACGGGAATCAAAAGAAAATTTTCAAACCGTTCGATTTGGAGTGGAATGCCCCATATATTCTTAAAATTACTTTAAAATACTTCAAAATCTTTTATATTACTTTAAAAGACTTCAAAGTATTTAAAGATACCTATACTCCAAAATATTTCAAATTTTTTAAAAATATTAGTATTTTAAGTATTAAATAAGGTATTCAAAAATTTTTAAATATTTTAAAGGTGTATAAAAAATAATTAAGTACTTATTTTAAGTACTTTAAGATAATTCAAAATATTTATAAATACTTAAAATTGCTTTAAAATATTTCCAAATATTTCCCAATAATTCAAAATATTTTGAAATACTTCAAAATATCGAAAAATACTTTAAAAGTCTGTAAAATATTTTAAAATACTTAAATTTACTTTACAATATTTCTAAATATTTCCCAATGTTTTAAAATTTTTATAAATATTTCAATACATTTAAAAACACTTAAATTGTCGTTTGAAAATATTTGAAACTTATTTAAAATACTTCAGAT
This sequence comes from Ganaspis sp. Gsp50, assembly GCA_011057455.1. Lineage (NCBI taxonomy): Eukaryota > Metazoa > Arthropoda > Insecta > Hymenoptera > Figitidae > Ganaspis > Ganaspis sp. Gsp50. The sequence continues at coordinate 29,037 of WNHD01000049.1, forward strand.
TACTTCAAAATATTTAAAAATACTTCAAATTACTTCAAAATATTTCATAATACTTTAAAATATTTCAAAATACTTCAAATTACTTCAAAATATTTCAAAATACTTTTAAATATTTCAAAATACTTTTAAATATTTCAAAATACTTCCGAATACTTCAAAATATTTAAAAACACTCAAAGGGATTTAAAAATATTAAACACACAATACTTTATACTATTTAAATATACTTAAAGTTACCTAAAGTACTTTAAAATACTTCAAAATATTTTTTATTACTTTAAAGATCTCAAAATATTTAAAGATACTTAAAAATATTTCAAAATATTTAAAATACTAGTATTTTAAGTATTAAATGAAGTATAAAAATATTTTAAAATGTTATAGTTTTTCAAAATGTTTTAAAAGCATCTAAAATACTTCGGAGTACTTCAAAATACTTCAAAATATTTAAAAGTACTTCAAAATACTTAAAATGATTTAATATTAAAAATAATGACTTTGAGTAGGATTTAAATTCTGTAGAAAATTATTTTTGCAATAAGCTTAAGAGCATTAATTAAAAAACTTTCATTTTTTCAAAAGTAATTCAAATTCTTACAAAGTATTGAAAAATTCATTTTTTTAACATATACGCTCACATACGAAATATCCTGGAAATTTTTCTATTTTTCTCATGGAGATCATGGAAAACTCATTGAATGAAAAGAAATCAATTATGTATTTTTAAATTAATAGCCTGAAATGAACTAACTTTTCGAAGTTTTTGAATATTACAATACCTTTTTTCTCTTTTAAAAATCCCCTTTTCATTGAAGAAAATCTTTTTTATAATTAAAAATTCCCCTTTGCACCTAGAATTGAACGAAAAAACGAATGTGATCCCTGCTCTGAATCATGTGTCCCCTGACGTCATTTTCCATCAAATGCCCTTAAGATTTAAAAAGAAAAATTTTGCAATATCTGCTTTTAGACAGAAAAGTTGGCTAGTATTTTTATGTCAATTGCAAAATGAATTCGCCTTGATGAAAAAATCTCCAGAAACCACAGTTCCGGGAATAATTCTTACTACAAACAGTTTCATCACGCTTCTTGCTGCTTATCCTAATTATACACATAATCTCCCGCGAATGCCATGATATAAAAATTGCAGCATTATGAAAAAAGTATTTTTATCTTTTTGAAAAATCCCCTTGCCAAATTTCAATTTCTTAATGCTCTTCTCTCAATCTTATGAAATTTTCTTATTTTATTTTTAGTCAACCAAGTCTACTACAGATGTGGCAAGATTAGGTCCGCTCGCTGTCGACATTTCACACAAATACACCCAGTTAGCACGCGATACATCTGGAGCTTCCGCGGCAGCTTCCAACGCCGACGTCTCTGCTCGATTACGCACCGGAGTTCAAGAACTCGGAAGAGCTTGTGCCGACATTGTCCGAGCTGCCGGAAATTGCCAAATGTCTCCAGGCGACTCTTTCTTCCAGCGGGAAGTCTCCGAGTACAGCAAGATCGTCACAGAGAAGGTCTCCCAGGTCCTGGCTGCCTTACAGGCAGGATCCCGAGGAACCCAAGCATGCATCAATGCGGCCAGCACCGTTTCCGGTATCATCGGCGACCTCGACACCACCATCATGTTCGCCACTGCAGGAACTCTCCACGCGGAAAACGAGGGCGACACCTTTGCCGACCACAGGGAGAATATCCTGAAAACAGCCAAGGCTCTGGTTGAGGACACTAAAACTCTGGTAGCTGGTGCTGCTTCCTCTCAAGAACAACTGGCGGTCGCGGCTCAGAATGCCGTTTCCACTATTGTGCAGCTGGCGGAGGTGGTCAAGTACGGGGCCGCCAGTCTTGGAAGCCATAATCCCGAGGCTCAGGTGATGCTCATCAATGCCGTGAAAGATGTCGCCTCTGCGCTTGGCGACTTGATCCATGCCACCAAGGCTGCCAGCGGCAAGCCGATTAATGATCCCAGCATGGCGCATCTTAAAGATTCTGCCAAGGTATGTCTCTGCGCTTTCTTTTAGGCATTTTTTTATTTTTATTAACAATCCGGCTTTTGAGCTTTTTTAATAGTTTATAGCATACAGGAATCACAGTTTTACTTTTTCGAGAAATAGGCTTTTTCTAAGGTTTAATTAATACAACACTATTTGCTTCTCTAGAGTAATCTTTATTTCCTTTTTGTCCTCTTAACTCTTAATTTCGTTTTATATTACAAAATAGCACTTTATATTATTTATTGAAAGCTCTCGTAACATTTAATAAAAGCGTGTTTCTTTGCGCGAGGCATCAGCCGAAACATTGAGTGCATAGTTCGTGAAGTTAGGAGAGCGTCACTTCACTCGACGGTCGTCGATTTTCGATCTATCGACTCGCAGTATGGCGTGCGCGCCAAACATCGACAAAGTTCAAATACATAAACTCAACACTTTTGTTGTGTAAATTAGTTTGGGCGTAAATTTGCGTAAATTTATTTGGGCGTAAATTTGCGTAAATTTATTTGGGCGGTTTTTACTACATTCATTGTGAAATAGCTATTTTATTTGGAAATAAACGGGACAAGTCCTTGGACTTTAACTAAAAAGATGCAAACATCTTGTACTGAAATATTAAATTAATTAACAAAACTAATGTGGTCGATTTAAACTGAATAATTAACTTAAAGATTATGTTTATAAAAATCGATTATGTTAGATTACGTTAATTAAATTGAATTATTATCGAAGAAATCAATATTAGTTGTTAGCTTCTTTGTGAAAATAATATAGATTGAAACAATAGATGGAAAATAGAAACAATAGAATATTTTTATATTTTGTCCCTAAGAAGTACATTAATAATTGTGTGAAATTGTGTTGAATAATTTTGACTTGAATCGATATAAAAAATTAATATAATAAATTATAAAATTTCAAAAGTATAATGATATCTTAAGTTCTAAAAATTATATAAATTAAATTAAAATTATATTAATTAAATTAAAATTATATTAATTAAATTAAAATTATATTATAATTATATAAATTTTAATGGTACTAAATTATTGAAAGCTTTATATAAAATGTCATAAAAATGTTTACAGAATCAATAAAATCTTGAACATTAAAAACCATACTCCACAATAAGAAATCAGAAACTTTTCAATTTTTTTTTATAATTAACTTTTTATAGTCAATAATAACAAAATGGTGGAAAAGTTTGTTCATTTCTTGAACATTTTGCTTTTTCATAAATAAAAAATTTTAAAAGTGAAAAAGGAAGAGTGACATCTTTTCCATAAATGTTTGGTGATTCGTAAACTTTAAAATTATACAAATCAATTCGTTTTTCAAGGTAGAAAATTTTTGCCAAAAGAACTGTAATTAAACAGTGATAATTTTAAATAAAAAAAATATGAATTTAAAAAAAACTAGTGGAAAATGGTTGTGACAAAATTTTTAAAATAAACAATACTTAACATAAATAATTCTTCATGTTCCCAGAGTTCCATAAACTGAAAATATCCTTTCAAAATTCTTTCTACTTTTTCTGAAATTAAATTTCACAGAGTACGGAAATCTGTCACTTTTTTAGCTTTTAGAAAATGCGTTTCAAGGCGAGCAAGTTTTCAAGAAAATTAAATTATCTCGAAGAAGCTATTTTTTATTAAAATTCGAGAAAAATCTCAAATTTTCTTTTTGAGCCGAATTCAAAATATTTTGTTCTTCAAGTGATTTTGATTCCTTGACAAATTATTGAAGCATACTGTGATTCCTGAACTTTGTCAGTTTACCAAAAAGTTTGAACTGAAAACTATTTATTAAAATCTAAATATTATTATAAGATTATAGTTATCATTATTTATTTTAGCAAAATTAACATAAAATTACTAACATTTGCAATATTTTTGTTTTTTGTTTTTTTTGTTTGTAAAAACGTGATTAAAATTATAACAAAATTTAAAAATATGTAGAATAAAAAAGCTTCTGAGTGATCATCGTGACTAACAGTTGATTATCCAATTTAAATGACCATCTAATAATAAAATGATCTCTAACCGGACCTCATCTAACTTTAATTTTTTGGGTGGACTTTAATTGACAATTAATTTAATTTCAAGATTATAGAATAACTAATTCGATTTTTATATCAACTAATTTGATTTCGATATTCACAACTAATTTGATTTCAATATTATTAACTATTTTGATTTCGATATTCACAAACTAAATTTTATTTCATTATTCACAACTACGTATGATTTAAATATTCACATCTAAATTTTATTTCAGTATTATCAACTAATTTGTTTTCGATACTATCAACTAATTCGATTTTTATGTTCTCAACTAATTTGAGTTCGAAATTATCAACCAATTTGAGTTCGAAATTATCAACTAATTTGAGTAAAAAAATGATCAACTAATTTGAGTAAAAAAATGATCAACTAATTTGAATAAAAAAATTATCAACTAATTTGAGTAAAAAAATGATTAACGAATTTGAGTAAAAAAATTATCAACTAATTTGAGTAAAAAAATTATCAACTAATTTGAGTAAAAAAATTATCAACTAATTTGAGTTAAAAAATTATCAACTATTTTGATTTGGAAATTATCAACTAATTTGTTTTTAAATTATAATTTGATTTTGTAGTTATTAACTAATCTAATTTCAATATTATCATCAACTAATTCAATTTTATGAACTACTTCGTGTTTTATACTTTTAACTAATTTCATTTAGAAAATATTCATTTTATTATGAAACTACAGGCTAATTTTATTTTCACTTTGTCAACAAATTTGATTACGATATTATCAACTGATTTGCTTTCAATAATATCAGCTAATTTAATGCGAATGTAATCAACTTGTTTCAGTTAATTCATTATTAACTGAATTATATTATTCTTAATTATTATATAATTCATTATTATTCATTACTCTAGTAGAACTTGTTTTATTTGAATTTTGTAAAATTAACTGACTTCATTTTAATATTGTTAATCAAATAATTAGACTCCAATATTATTGATTCAATTTTTCAGTTCCAGTATTATTGATAAAATACTTTGGTTTCAATATTTTTGTACAAATATTTTTTTCCGAATAATTTGCTTCAAAAATGATTTTCTCTAATCAATTTGAATTAAATATTTTTGTCCAAATCATTTGATTCTAATGTTTTTGTCAAAATAATTTGATTCCAATTTTTGTCTCCAAATAATTTGATTCCAATTTTTGTCTCCAAATAATTTGATTTCAATCTTTTAGTTCAAATAATTTGATTAAAATATTTTGTTGTTGTCAGAATAATTTGATTCCAATATTTTGTTGTCAGAGTAATTTGATTCTAATATTTTTGGCCCGATAATTTGACTCAAATATTTTTCTCCAAATACGTAATTTGCTTCAAACGTAATTGAATATTCAAATGTCCAAGTAATTTGATTCCAATATTATTCCAAATAATTTGATTCCAATATTTCTCTCCAAGTAATTCGATTAAAATATTTTTTATCAGAATAATTTTGTTGAAATATTATTCGCCCGATAATTTGATTTCAATAATTTTCTTACCTCATTAAGCCAATAATTTGATTACAATCCTATTGACTACAATCTAGTTTCAATATTAATAATCAAATAATAATTATAATTATTATGTAATTATATATATAATAAAAATAATTCAGTTACGATATCATTGATCAAAAAAATCGATTTCAATATTGTTAATCAAATTTGTTTCCTACCTAAAATAGTAACTAATTGAATTTTAGTTTTACTTAATCGCTTATCATTTTTACAACTTGGCAATAATTTAAATAATTAGATTTTGTAATTCATAATTTTGCGTAAAAAAGCGTTTCATTAGCTGCGAATTAACAGTAGGACAAAAAATAGCAGAGTAGCAAAAATTCTTGGAAAATCAGCCAAAATTCGTCGACGTTATTAAAGTCCACCTCGAAACCTTGCACAATCCTAAAACTTTTGGAAAGCCCAGTTTTCTAAAAACCTTGAATTTAACGTGCAGATAAGTTTCCAAAGGTAGTGTATGTGTGTGATCCAAAATTTAATGACGTAGTGATCTGTGTTTTTTGAATGCAAAGTAGAGGCAAATTTGTTGCTTTCCAGTGTCAAAAACGATCATTTCAATTTTTTTCTATTTTCTTATTCAAATCTGTTTTAATTTCTTACTTTACTCTTTATTTACCTAATTTCTACTTTATCTTAATCGTGACAATTTGAATCTTAATAAAATTTTGAATATTGAAAAAATTCCAAAAAATGCTGAACATTCGAAAATTCTAAACTTGAAAACAGAAATAAAAAATTGAACATTCAAAAATAAAAAAAATGCCACACCTTAGATAATGCAACATTTTTAAAAAAATTGGGAATCTTCTAAAACAGGGTTGCCAAGAGTCTGAAAAACCGGGATAAGTCAGGAAAAAGAAAGAAGAATATTTTTCACTGAATATAATTAGTATTCACAATTGTATCGAAAGTTTATTTTCTTTATTTTGCGTCCATTTTTAACACTTTTATTCAATGCATAAACAATCATAACCAAAAACTATTCGACCGATTGATAAATTCGTAATTTTATATTATAAAAAACTATTCATATTTGAGTAAGAAAAATAGTTTTAAAAAAGTAAATTTTTAAAAAATGCCAATTTTGCACATAAAATAGCAAAGAATTTCTGTGACTTTTTTGTTTAACAATTTTGTTTTTGTTTAATTTTGCTATTTGATAAGTATTTTTGTGTTGTTTTTACACATACGCTGTTTTTTAATACAGATTTTTTTGTTTGAAAACAAATGTTGTGAATTGTGAAATTACTGAAGAATCGAAGAAATGACTTTTAATGTTAGTGCAAGATATTTTTTATTTCTTATTTTAATATATATATATTATTATTATTCTTAATTTTTTGTATTTTAAAATCATTATTATTTAAATTGTACTTGAAAAACTTCAAAAATACTGCAAAAGGCTAAAAAAACACTATTTAGGTATAGTGAATTATGAACAGAAGATATAAACAAATAAATTAAAATTTAAAAACTTTTATAGTGATTTATGAACAGAAACTATAAAAAAATAATTTAAAATTTTGAAATTTTTACTTTATTTAATATAAAATTTTGTCTAAATTATGTAGTTTTCGTTAATTATTGTATATACATATAAAATACTTAACTTTAGGTACTTTTTCGTTTTACTGAAATGTGAAGGAAAAAAATATTTTTGAACCTGGAAAACCGAGAAAAATCAGGAAAAATTAAATTAAAAAATTAATGGCAACCCTGTTAAAAATTTATATATATTAAGTCTCAATTGTTCAAAATTCTTAATTTTTAAACAAGCCTTAAATTTTCAAAAATTCTTAAATATTAAAAAAGATTTAAATTTCAAAATATTCGAATTTAAAATAAATGCAAAAACTTTAAAATAAAATTGTACCTTTGTTAAAAGATATTTTATTTATACCTTTTGATTTTATTAAGTCGTTTTACAAATTTTTATCTTCACTTAATGGCTTTATTCTCTTTATTCTCTTTATTCTCTTTATTCTCTTTGTTATTACATAATCTTTATTTCTTGGCTATTTTGCCGTTTTATTTCGTATTTCATTGTTCTCTTTTTATCTTTTTTTATCTCTCTTTATTGTGTTATTTTTCTTTCTACTTTTAATTTTTTTGTACTATTTTTTTTAATTCTATTATTCTTTATTCATTGTTATTTCGACGTTTATAATATTTCATTGTTTCGTTTATTTTCCATTTTTCTCTTTGTGTTACTTTTTTGTCCACTTTTAAGTTTTCTCTTCTAATGTTTTTTTATTTTAGTTATTATCTCTCTTGTCTACTTTTTTATTCTCTTTTTTTTATTTTCTTGTTTATTTTTTTATTCTCTTGTTTATTTTTTATTCTCTTCTTTATTTTTTATTCTCTTGTCGATTTTTAATTTTTCTATTTCTTATTTTTCATTCCCTTGCTCATGTCCCCAGTTGACATTTTATTGCTTTATTTTCACCATTACTTATTACTTATTATTTATTTTTATTTTTTTTTCTCTTTCATTGTCTAATATGTCTTTCTCTTTTTCTAAGCCCGTTAATTGAATAAATAAATAAATTTTCTCTCTTTATACAGTTTAGTTCTAATTCTTCTGTATTTTCATTGTTAAAATTCATCATTTCTTTTCTTCGTTTAAAATTCAATGTTTTACCATTTATCTCGCAATTTTATTTACAATTTAATTGCGACTATTAATTATCATTTGCGCGCTTTTATTTTTCTTCTTTTATTTATTTAACTTACTTAGTTGGCAGAACTTTTATTTGCCTTTTTTAATAATCGATAAATGATCGTAGAAGGACCCTGAAGTTTTTTTTAATGGTTTCTGATAATTGCTCGCATGTTGCTGGCCAGTAAAGGTCCAATTGTGGCAACTTTTAAAGAAAATTGATCGATTTCGGTGGACTTTAGTATCAGTCTGATTGACGGTTTTGGTCTCGTCGTCCAAAATAGGTTTTAGAGAAGCAGCTGCAGCAACAGCTTTTGCCTTCGAGCGATGTCGCCGGCTCCGAATCCGAATGGTTCGTCTCTGATCAAGAGGAGGAACTCGTTAGACTTCTTTCAACCTCCGAGAACAATCAACCCGCTCAGCGAACCTCTGATCTTCTGCTGCTCATGTAGCACAATTATTCATGCGCTTTTTTATATATTTTTTTTCTACACAAATTCTCCAATTTTTTGTACTTTTCACGTAAATTCTCCACTTTTTTTTGTACTTTTTACGTAAATTCTCCACGTTTTTTTTTTACTTTTCACGTAAATTCTTTCTTTTACGAACACTGCATTTATTTATAACTTACCGATTGATTAAGAAAAATAGGACAGTTTTCTATGTTCTATTTGTCTTCCGTGAAAATAAGGTTGTGTTTTTAGGAGTTTTGAAAAAATTGAAGTATTTTTTATTGTTTTTATATTTCGAGAAAGGGATGATTAGATATGGAGTCTTTGTATACAAGGGGTTTTTTTTACAAATGAAATACAATTTTTATTACTTTCTTGAGGTTTGCTGATGATTTTAACGACTTCTAACGTTTTTGTATGGTATTCTTTTGTTTAACACTTCTTGTCTTTTTAACACTTTTAAAAAAGTTTAGTGAAAGCCTCTCAAGAATTTTACATATCAGCTAATTTATTTTCGAACTTTTGAGAATTCAGATATTTCTTGTTTTTTTTTTTTTTTGGAAGTTGGTTTTTTTCTGGATTTTTTTTTCTTGAACACTATTAAGCCATGATTTTTAATGTTTGTTTCTGGCTTCTGAAAATTATTATTAGTAATAATTAAAATTTAATTATTATTAATTATAAAAACACTTTTTGTAATAGTGTGCGTTAAAGACTCGAGTTTGTACACACTAGTGCGTAAAAAGTACTTTTAGAGCACTAGGGAGCGTAAAAAGTTGAGTTTTCAGCACATAATATTACAAAGAATAAATAATTCTTCATAGAATGCAATAAATTACATAAAGTGTAGGTTATTAAAAGTAACACAAGCTAACGACTAATGCGAAATATTTATATAAAATGTCGAATAATTATGATTATGAATTAATATCGATGTTTATGTGCAATTTTAACTACATGTGAATAATTAAATTACACGATAATTAAATTACATGATGATAATGTTGAAATTAAATTAATTGTTAATGAATACAAATGTATATTAATTTGACGATTATTTGTATTATAAATAATTGCTACTTTTGACACTTGTGTATGTTAATTTATTATACTCACTTTCTCAAGTATTAAATAAATAATTAGCAATTTGTGTGTCACAACGTTCGGTACGTATTGATTTCCTTCTGTGTGTTGTGCTAACCGATAATTTCGTTATTAATCAAAATGCTCAAAAGCACAAATAAATAATTATACAGCATTTTACAATTTAGAAATAATTTTTAGTCACCGCTTCAGAATTCTTAAGGCAGCAGAAATTCGAAATTCTTATATTCTTTAGGATTCTCTGAATTAGAAAAAGATTCGGATTATTAAAAATAGGAGAAAATTTTTTTCTTTGGTTAAAGTTGATTCCGATTATAAGTGTTTAAATAAGTAACATTTTCAATCATAGAAAGGATAAAAAACATAAATTTGTTTTTGATGGAAAATTTTACTGATTTGGCTAAAGTATTTTGCTCTTTTTTGAAAAATGCTGCGCTGTTTAAAACATTTTAATTTGGGATAATCAACTGCTAAGCGATTGTTATTATTATAATACTTTTGGAAAAAATTGTTGGTAATAATTAGTTCTTAAACATGTCCAAAAATTTTTCACAGTTTTCAATTTTTCAAACAATTAATATTTTCTATGTTTAACTTCAGTTTGGTGGAATTTCTTTTTATTAACTTTTATTTTTAATTTTTATTTTATTTTTAATTGTCATTTGAAACAATTGTAAGTCCTGAAAGTATAAGAAATCCGAATTTAGTTTTAAGCACAATATTTTTGGACAACTTTGATAATAATTAATTATTCAAAAGAATGGTTTTTGTGTTTATAAATCATCTTCAATATTTAACGCTTCACTTCCTTCCAAGGTCTAAATTAATCTCTAGTATCCCTTTTTCATTCTTTATTTTCATATCCTTTAAATTTAATTTATTTTATACAGGTTCTGTTTTTACCGATTTCGTAACTGATCTGGCTGTTCTTTTTATAACTAAATTTGTTGCTTATTATTTTACTTACCATTTTGCTTATCATTTTGTTTACTATTTCTTGGATAACTCTGTTACTTATTTTTTGGATAACTTAGTATTTATTACTTAAACAATATTTCAGGAATCAGACAAAGATTGAAAGTGAGGTAGTAATGTTTTTGTGTATTAGTTTGCCTTCTGAAATGGAAACAAAATTTATTTTATTTTCTCATCGACAAATTAAAAAGTTCTTTTGTTATTGCGAAATACAGGATAATGGTCTGAAAAATTATATAGTCCGGAAATACCATAATTAATTTTTAATCATTTTTAAGTCAATCTTTAATCAAACGGAAATTTCTGATTTAAAAATGCCAAGGAACAGATTCACATGCTAGAGCACAATTCCGATTCAAAAAGTTATTCTCCAATCCGCATTCTTAAATTTTACGACAAAGGAATTCTTTTTTCAAAGATTCAAAGTTGCTTCTTTTCCAAGGCGGAAGTGAATTTTTGTAAATTTTTCTTCAGATGTACATTTTATTGGTTTAAGAAAAATATTATACTGTTTAAAATAATATTTGGCACCTTTTGACTACAAAAATTACAATAAAAGATTCTGCGTCCGTTTCAATGATTTCAAGACGCAAAAGTGACGCAAAGTGGACGCAAAATATGTACACAGAAACATAACCTCACTTTCAATGTTTCTCTGATTCCTCCTTAATTGCTGCTTTCTTGACTAACATTTCTCATTGTTTTCCTTTCTTTTTGGATCTCCGTCACTCGTTTCTCTTTCTCACTAATACCGTTACTAAGTCTAATTTCCAATTTGATCAATATTTTGCAATTTAATTTTTTACAGGTGATGGTGACGAATGTAACGTCTTTGCTGAAGACCGTGAAGGCTGTTGAGGACGAGCACACCCGGGGAACTCGGGCCCTGGAATCGACAATTGAAGCGATCGCGCAGGAAATTCGAGCCTTGAGCACTCCAGAGACGCAGAAAACGAATGTCACTCCTGAGGACCTTGTCCGCTGCACCAAGAGCATCACAACGTCGACAGCTAAAGCTGTTGCTGCCGGAAACAGCTGCAAACAAGACGATATCATTGCGGCCGCTAACATGGGACGCAAGGCCATCAGCGACATGTTGACAATCTGCAAAAGCGCCGCTTACAATTGCGCAGAAACCGCGGAACTTCGAGATCGCACACTTCACGCTGGTCACGACGTGGCCATGAATTATCGCGAATTGCTTCAAGCAATCCTTCAAATCTCGTCGAGACCCGGAGATGCCAAGCACACGTTGCCGCCAATCTCGAGGAAAATCGCCCAGAGCGTCACGGAATTGGTCGCTGTCGCCGAACTCCTCAAGGGAAGCGATTGGGTCGATCCTGATGATCCGACTGTCATTGCTGAGAACGAACTTCTGGGAGCGGCTGCAAGCATTGACGCGGCCGCGAAAAAATTGGCCAGTCTCAGACCCAGGAGAAGCATTCAGGTAATTATTCCCCACGATGCGATTTTTGGGTTATTCTTAATAATTTTGGGTTATTCTTAATAATTTTTGGTTTTTTTTTAAATTTTGGGTTTTTCTTAATAATTTTGGGTTTTTCTTAATGTTTTTGAATGTTTTCAATCTTTGTTTCTGAATTCCTTTAAGAATGTATGAATCAATTTATTGTCGAGATGCGTCAGATAAACAATTTAAAGTACTTTGGCAAGTTACGAGAGCAGAACAGATTCTATCTACCGTGAGATATGTTTGATATTCTTGGTTGTTTTTTAATAATCGACCAGGAATCAAACATATTATTACGGTGGTTAGCCCTTCGACGAATCAGGACTGGTAAGAATTGAGCATTAAGCTCATCATTATGTATTAATGTCTAGAAGGCGCGCCTAAAAGACTTCTTTAGACTTCTAGAAGGCTTCTTAAAACTCCTAGAAGGCTTGTTAAGACTCCTAGAAGGCTTCTTAAGACACATAGAAGGATTTTTAAAACTCCTAGAAGGCTTCTTAAGACTCCTAGAAGGCTCCTTGAGACTCCTAGAAGGCTCCTTGAGACTCCTAGAAGACTTCTTAAGACTCCTAGAGGACTTCTTAAGACTCCTAAAAAGCTTCTTAGAACCCCTAGAAGACTCCTTCCTTTTAGAAGTAATCTAAAGTCTTCTAGTCTTGCAAATGACTATTGATTCTCTTTTGTCTCCGTTTCTCCAATTTGAATTCTTCGTTTCCAGGAGACCAACGAGGACATGAACTTCGACGAAATGATTCTGGAGGCAGCGAAGTCGATTGCCGCTGCGACCTCGGCTTTAATAAAAGCCGCGAGCGCAGCTCAGAGAGAGTTGATTGCGACAGGAAAAGTAGCACGCACTCCGCTTACTTCTTCGGATGATGGCCAGTGGTCCGAGGGTTTGATCTCTGCAGCGAGATTAGTGGCAGCGGCTACTCACAGTCTGGTGGAGTCTGCGAATGCTCTCGTTCAGGGAATCAGCAGCGAGGAGAAGCTGATCTCGAGTGCCAAACAGGTCGCGAGCAGCACTGCTCACCTTCTCGTTGCCTGCAAAGTCAAAGCGGATCCTGACAGTGACAGCACCAAGCGACTCCAAGCTGCCGGAAACGCCGTGAAGAGAGCAACCGACAATCTGGTTCGAGCCGCCCAACAAGCCATTCAGCAGGAAGAAGAACGTTCTTTGGTTCTGAATCGCAGAATGGTCGGAGGAATCGCCCAAGAGATTAATGCCAGATCAGAGGTGCTCAGAATCGAACGAGAACTTGAAGAAGCTCGAGGAAAACTCACTGCCATCCGGCAAGCCAAGTATAAAAATCGAACTGACACTGACACCGACACTGACGCTGATCAGAGTGGATATGATAGTTACACCAACAGGTAATTTTGCTTCCTTAAAGAAAAAGCTTTCATCCTTGAATTTCTTCTGATCTTGTTTGTTCTGATCTTGTTTGTTCTGATTTTGTTCGTTCTTATTTTGTTTGTTCTGATTTTGTCTGTCCTGATTTTGTTTTGGTTTTATTTTATTTATTCGTTGCTCAATTCTTGAGTAATTTTATTAAAAACTTTAATCTCCTCGAATAATTGTGAAATTAATAAGGACCAGAAAGAACAAGAATCATTGTGGCAAAAATTTTACGACACCAACTGACGCTTCTTGTACAGTTTCATACAGTTTTGCGCATGTGCGTCGCAAATGAGTTCGGGACTGTAGACGCGCACGCGCATTGTGTCTTGTTTCAGCACCGCGTGGCTCCATCTTGCGCAAATGCACGAAAACTTTTATATAATAATCTTCTTAATTTTGTCTGTCCACACCTGAAGTTGTTCGCTTTTACTTTCAATTGTTTTTCGAAAGATTCTAATATTTTATTGTATTAAGAAAATGCAATAAATTCAAGTTAATTTTTTCATATTAACAGGGTTTCTACAACTCTGTAAAACAAGAAAAATCTGGAATTCTAATGGAATTTCTTTATTTCTCATGGAATCATGGAAATCTCATGGAATTTTCATTCATATACTTACTTTTTTTTTACAGAAAAAACTTCAAAATTTTTCAAAATTCTTAAAGCACTTTAAAATATTTCTAAATACTTTCCGATATATGTACTACTTAAAATTAATTTAAAATACTTTAAACTAATTTAAAATACTTCAGATTGCTTCAAAATACTTCAAATTACTTCAAAATATTGCAAAGAACTTCCCAATAATTCGAAATTCTTTAAAATGCTTTAAAATACTTCAAAATATTTCAAAATGCTTAAAATGGCTATAAAATATTTCAAAATACTCCCCAATGCTTCAAAATATTATGAAATACTTTAAAATATGTAAAATGTAAAAAACATTTAAAAACACTTAAAACTACTTTAAAATTCATCAAACTAGTTCAAAATACTCAAAATTACATAAAAATATTTTTAAACAAATTCCATGAATTATCTATGATTTTCATGCAAAAAGTATAACAATTTCGATGATATTTTTTAATATTCTTTTTAATTAAAAAAAGGATTTTTTAATATTTTGTAAGAATTTCAATTACTTTTGAATTAATTCAAGTCATTTAAAAATAATTTTCTCTAGAATTTAAATATATTTAAAATGACTTCAACATAATTTAAAGTACTTCAAAATATTATAATGCATTTCAAAAATTTTGTTTTTTAAAAATATTTTGAAGTATTGGGAAGAATTTGGAAATAATTTAAAGTAATTACAAGTATTTTAAATATTTTGAGGTTTTCTTGAATATTTTGAAGGATTTCTAAATATCTTGAAGTGTTTTGAAGTAAATTGAAGTATTATGATACTTTAAAAATATTAAAAAAAATTAGTATTTTTAAATCTGTTTATAATTTATTTTATACGTAAACTGATAATTTAATATAAATCGAATATTTTTAATTATCTACAAATGAAAAATTAACTGACGAATATATTGATTATAGTTTAAAATGCTAATATTTTACAATTGTACTTTCAAAATATTTTAAAGTAATTGTAAGTATATTCAATATTTTGAAGTATTTTAAAATATTTTGAAGTATTGGGAAGTATTTGGAAATCATTTAAAGTAATGTTATGTATTACATAATATATTTTGAGTTTTTTTAAAATATTTTTAAGCAGTTCTAAATATTTTGATGTGCTTTGAAGTGCATGGAAATATTTTAATACTTTAAAACATTTAAAAAAACTAATATTTTTAAGTCTCTTTATAATTCAACTTATATTTAAAACGCTAATATTTTTTAATACTTTGAATTATTTTCAAATCTTTTAAAATATTTTAAAGTACATAGTTTTAAGTCTATTTAATATTTTGATGTATCTTCAAGTGTTTTTGTATATATTGAATTATTCAAGAATATTTTAAAGTAATTTTAAGTATATATCAAATATATTAAAGTAGTTTTATAAGTGTTTTTAAATATTTTTAAATATTTGATAATGTTTTGCAGAATTGGGAAAGGTTTAGAAATATTTTGAATAATTGTGATGTATATTTAGCAATAGTTAAAAATAATTTAAGATATTTTAAATATTTCGATGTATTTTTTAAAAATTTAAAGAATTTTTAAATATTTTTAAATATTTTGAAGTAAAAAAATGGTTTTGAAGCAATTCAAAGCATTTTGAAGTAATTTTAAATTAATTAATATTTAAATGCTTTAAAGTATTTTTAAATATTTTGGAATATTTTACAACATTTTGAAGTAATCTGAAGTATTTTAAAGTAATTTTAAGTACTTTTAAATTTTTTAAAGAAATTTTAAGTATTTTAAAATATTTTTGAAGTTTTTTTCTGTAAAAGAAGTATAAATTTTCGGTAAAACTTAATAAACATCATATAGTAAAGAAGTTAAATAAAAAAATAGATTTTCATGATATGAATGAAAATTGCATGAGATGTCCATGATTCCATGAGGAATATTGAAATTCCATGAGAATTCCAAGTTTTCCATGTTTTCCAGAGTTGTAGAAACCCTGAATTTTTAAAGATTTCAAAAAATGCTAAAATGTTAATTTCAAAGTATTATAAACTTTATTGAAAAGGACCTATCCTATAAAATTTCAGAATAATTGAGTAGATTGAAATTGAAAGTAGTTTGAATTATATTTTGTAAGGGTAGAAATAATGAATTGCAAAGATGAATTAAACTCAAGAATTAAGTGTGTTTAAAAAAGCCGATTTTTACTGTTTCAAGTCTAGTTTTAAAGGTAATTTTTTTAAAGAATAGCAATTTCGTATACAAATGAAAATATTCTTTGATTCTAATTGAATTCAAGTAATTTAATAATTTCCTAGATAATGCTAGCGCACTTTAGCGCGCGTATAATTTGCTAGTTATATATATATATATAATTATTAAATTAATTTAATAATTGAAGCAGTTTGTGCAGAAACCGCATAAGTCCAAAAGTTATTTTAATTTTTTTATACCTTATATTAATTAGAAAATAAATCAACCATAGCAAATTTTTAAACCTATTGGTTAGTAGAATATAATTAAAAAGCAGAATTAAAAGAAATTCTCACAATTAGAAGAAAGACAGTTTTTATTGATTCCTGAACATTTTTTTTTAATAGACTTATGCGGTTTCTGCACAAACTGCTTCAATTATTATATTTAATAACAACTTTTTATTAATTCGAGAATCTAAATACAAACCCAAATCATACAATTGCAAACATTTTCAATTCAAGTAGAAAATTAGTAGTATTAATTAATTTAATACTAATAGTATTAATTTAATAAATCCCCTATTCCTAATTCTAATTTTCTCAATTTAGCAAATACGACACGAAATTCTACGATTCGAGCAATTATTCAACTCTGCAGTCCGGAAATAATACCATGGATCAAGGACAATCGAACAGCCATCAAATAAATCACATAATCAATGATCGGGAGCATCTTGTATCTCCGGAAAAAGTCTACTCAACACAGAACACTCTAGAGAAGAAAATGAAGGAATGTAGTTTCCGCAATTCCGACAACGAGTACGGATCAGTTGACAGGAAGTATTTAGACAATCAGTACGGACTCGGAGACAAAAGATACACAACCGACAGCGCCTACAGCACAACCGAGAGAAAATACACCCCAGAGACCTCACCTTGCCAGTACAGCTCCATCGAGAGGAAAATAAATCAGGACAACTTCGGAACCGACCGAACTTATTACTCAACACCTCAAAACCAAAGCTCCTACAATCAGAGTCCTCTTCCTAGTCAGAGTCCTTTTCCTCCCAGTCCACTTCTTTCTACCCAAAGTCCACTCCTTTCCACGCAAAGTCCGCTCCTTTCGACCCAAAGTCCACTTCTTTCGACCCAAAGTCCTTTTTCTTCGACCCAAGGCACTTTTTCTTCGACCCAAGGTCAGTTCTCTTCGACCCAAGGTCCGTTCCCCTCGACACAAGGTTCATTCCCATCTACCCAAACTCCATTCCCTAGTCAAAGTCACCTCTCGAGTCAAGCTCCCAATGCTTATCCGAAATCACCGACTCACTACACTGCGTTCACTCACGGCCAGGAGTTCATCAAGTACACGCCAGACCCGAATAACATCCACAAGTACATGAAGGACGATCAGTACGAGAAGTTCATCGAGGAAGAAAAGTACTCGAGCGAGCAGAAGTCCTTCGAACAGTCGAGCTTCTCGGACCAAGGACCTTACTTCTCAACGTCCGACAGATTCGCCGCTCCGAGTCCAATGAGCACCTTCAAGTCGGATAAGTTCCCTGAAAGCAGCAGATTCGTCACTTCGACGCCTCAAAGTCAGACCTTCAGGAACGTCGAGAGTAAAGTGATACCTGGTGGGAAAATCGAGACGATAACAACCAAAGTCTACTCCTCGACACCGGGACAGAGCAGCGGCACCAATTTCGAAAGCCTCGAGGAGAAGGATTTTCTCAATGCCGGCAGTGAACTCTCGACTTTCAAAAACTTGGACAACGAGACCCTCGAGCAGAAGATGCTTAAACAGTCCATGATTGAGAAAATCACGGAGAAGAAGACAATCACGACCACTACCTCCACCCGTCAAGAATCGAGCACAAAAAATTTCCGCCTCGATGACAAGTAATTTCAAAACGGTCAGTAACGCACACGATTACGAGGTATTTATTTTCACATCATTTCTTGGGATTCGGGATATTCTCTTGATGTTCAGGATTTCCTCTCGAAAATCAGGGTGTGTTCTAGAAATTCAGAAAGTAGGTCGATAGATATTGGGACATTATTACGTCGGGAATTTGATGGCGCGGTTTTTTTTAAAGACGCCAGTGGAGTTTGTTTTTAACTTATTGTTAAGAAAGTAATTTACTGTAAATTTGCAACTTACAATTGTCAGGGAGAAATCTATCTAGAAGATACATTTTTGCCGAAATCGTTTTCGCTTTTTAGAGAGATTACGATCTGTCGGGGCTATTATGGTACTAATCTTGAGTTATGGACTAACCTTGAGTTTTCATTCATCAAGTTTTTTCATACAGTTTTTTCATCAAGTTTTTTCATCAAGTTTCGAAATTGTTTTTTAATCGTAAAGTACGCATTCATTGTTAAAAAGAAAAATGGATTTAAACAATGCTTCCTTATGAGGAAGCAAAAAGATGTGAATGTTTGAAAAAATACACTCTCATTATTGATGAGAATGTAAAAATGATGGAAAAAATATAAATGATCGAAAATTGTTGAGAAGAATTGCCTAAAAATCTAGATTTTGAGTAATTGTTTTTTCTTGTAACACAATAGCCCCGACGTATCCTATTTTTATTTTTAACCGTGTAATTAACGTTAGAATTTTATATAAATATATATATATTAGTAAATTGAGCCTTAGCCACGCGGCCTTAGATAATTATTATAGTCTAGATAAGTGTCCTTAGAAACGAAACGGGCTTTCGATTGTTAGCCTTACTTCTAGTTATTAAAAAAAAATATTATTTTACAAAAAAACTCAAAATTTGTTTCTTGTTGAAATTGTCAAAATGTAAAAAAATTGTTTTTATCTGTGAGATGTCGATAGAGAATAACGTCTGCGCAAATAAAACGAAAATTTGTTCTCAAGCGGATTCCCTTCTGGAACTTTTACTCTGATTTTACTCTGATTTTATTCTTTATTAAACTCTGGTTTTATTTTGATTTGATTTTGGTTTTACTCTGATTTTACTCGAGTATTTTTTATTTATTTATAGATTTTTAATCAATTTCACTCCCGTTTTACTGGGTTTTAATTGGGTTTTTGTTTCGACACGAATTTTGAATCGAGTTTTTGTTCGATTTAGTGAGTTTCGTTTTACGTTAAAGTTTAATTTAAGGCCACGTATTAACAAGAGAAGCAACATATCATTTAATTTTATTAATTTTCCGAATCCGCGAGGAAAAGAAACCACGGATTTCCCACTAACACTTTCGCTTTCTGAACTAACATTCCTTCTTGTTTAGTAGTTGCCCTCTCTCTCTTTCTAGGCCTTTTTCTTTTGCTGTCTTTTATTTGTTTTTAACCGAGATTTATTTAAATAAAGAATAAGAAGTGCAATCTTAGGCATTTTTAACTTTTAACAAGCTGACGAGACTAGAATAATTGACTAATTCATTTTTGTTGATTTTTTAATAAGAACTTTCTTTTTTTTAAAAAAGAGTTTTCTTCTTTTAAATAAGGGGTTTCTTCTTTTAAATAAAAGTTGTCTTCTTTTAAATAAAAGTTATCTTTAAAAAAAATATCTTCTTTTTAATAACTATCTTCTTTTATTAACCATCTTTTTAATAATTATCGTTTTTTAATGATCATCTTATATTAAATACGAGTTTCTTTTTCTTTTACAAGAATTTTGAAATTTTTAGAGAACTTTTAGCATATTTTTCAGTTTTGAATAAGAACTTTTAGTTTCTTCTTTTCTGGAAAAGAATGATAATTTTTTCCTTTTCAAAAAAGAACTTGGAATTTTATTATAAAACTCGACTATTATATGTAATTCATTATCATTATTTCTTTTTAGAAGAATTTGTTCCGTTTAAAAATAAAAATTTCTAAATTATCTACATACGAAATTTCTAAATTATCTACATGTAAAAGATTTGGATAGTTTTTAAGTTATCGCGAAGGAAAGTTTTATCGATTGTTCTTAATGTACACCAAAAATTGAATGCTTTACTAATGATTTATAGAAAATGTGACGACCAATAGCGCTTTTTTCACAGTTTGGCAGAAAACATTGGCAATTTTATTTTGTTAAAATAAAGAAATGGTGGAAAAGTGTGCCAAGGTCGTAGATAGTTTATTTGAGACTAACGTATATATGGATATATAATTAATATTCTACATTTATTATTATTATTATATATTGTATTGTATTATTGAAAATATTCTAATGTTAACGCGTAACAAGTGAATGTGATTGTGTTTACCGTAATTTGTAACAATGTCTTTTTGACAATCTGACTTTTTGATCTTTTTCTTCGTAACTGGGGGATTGTTACGAATAATTGTGCTGCCGTCTATATTATTATTATTATTACTATTATTAATGTTATTACCATCATCGTAATAATGGTGTTTCTTGTCAAGAACAAGGAAACAATTGTACATTTTAAAAATAATAAAGTATTTCTAACAATTTAGTCCCAGATTGCAATTATTTATTTTTAATTATTATCGTCAATTTATGATATAATTTTCGAATTCATTATCATTTTTAATTATCTAATCGTCGTCTAATCAAAAATTTTCAATTACATATTGTATTGCATTATTGAAAATATAAGTTTCGTTACAGTAATTTCATTGTAAGTTTTTATTCCTTGAATTAAATTTTTTAAATTATATTTCAGTTTTTTAGATTTCAAAAAGAATTCTTTGTTTGTACCTTTATTAAAGATGAAAATAAATAACAGACTTGTTTTCTTAAATATATTTCCAGAGATTGAAACATTACAAGTTTTTTTTTTAAATGAAATTATCACATTTTATTTGTGGTATAAAATATTTAATAGTATAAAATATTTACGAATTTGGTACATGAAATTTCATTGACTTGCTTCATTAGGCGAAGGCGTATCAGCGACAATTTGAGGCCTTAGACATTTTTCGATGAATCTTGGTAATTCGAAGGCTGATCGATGCACAGCTTCACTATAGTATCGCATTTCCATTCCTTCCAGTTCCTCGTCCCTAAAAATCTTCATCGGTTGCTTAAAATTTGTTTGCTGAAAGTGGTAATTTTGTATTAATTATTGAACAATTCTAGAAAAAGATTAATTTTATTTTCTATCCAAGATTATTCATATAACTAGCGAAAATCCAAAAATGCGCTTTTAGTTTCTAGAGGTTTTATAAACTAAATAAGTATTTTGCAAATTATGTGATTTTACATACAAAGGCGAAAAAATAATGAAATATATACGTATACATGTTACATAATTAAATAAATAAATAAATAATTCATAATTTGATATATAGAGAGATTAGAAAAAGTATGAAATATAGTATTTCCTTTTAGAAAAATAGTATCCAAAAAATATAATGTTAATATATTAAAAAAATAAAAAAATATAATGTTAATATATTAAAAAAATAAAAAAAAATAATGTTATTTGTTTAAAGAAATTTAGATAATACGTATCTTAATGACAAATAGAAATAAGATTTAAAATGTTTTTTTCCATGAAATTTGAGAATCAATATATCTAGTTTGGAAAATGTTCGTATTTTTAGAAAGCACTCACGGGATTTAAACTTCCGAGAATAAATCCAATTTGTCCAGTGGGATATGTCGGCACTGATGTAATTCCATAGGAAGAAACAGGAAAAATTGATCTGCAATGTCGAAGAGTTCGTTGCACAAATTCCAAATTGGCCCAGGCAGTTCCTGCTTGACTGCAAATTATTCCATTAGGTTTCAAAGCAGACTTCATAAGATTGAAGTAAGAACCTTGAAACAGATTTTCAGCCGGACCTAAAGATGAAAAAAAATACATTTTCATAATTTTTTATTTTTTACTATTTTAAATTACTATTAATTAACATTGTCTTAGACTAAATTCACAAAATGTAAAAATATCAGTTTGTAAAATTTTTAATATTTTAGAGAAGTTTTCAGCTATTTTTTAGAAGAAATTATAAAACGCAGAAAATTAAAAAAAATGTTATAAATTAATACAATTATGTGTGAATTGAAGGGGGGAATTTGTAGATTGTGCCTCAAAAACTTCATACAGTGGTGTAGGAACCGTGGGGGTAGTTGCCCCCACAGTTTCAAAATTTATACACATAGATTATATATATAGTTCCCCCCCCCCAGAAAATAAGCCGTTCCTTCGCGCTTGATTCATACGATTCTGATTGTTATTTGCATAACTTTGACTCGAGTCGCGACACCAATTCTGTACTGCCCACTACCAAAATACTGTACATAATCGGCGTTCTGGTGCAAAAAGTAAAAATATAAAAATAATAATACTGCAGTATATTTTTAAAAAGTCACTACATATCTACCCTCGCAGATAGCGACTGTTTAAAAATGTTGGACAAAATATTATTATTAATAATAATATTTTTTAATAATAATATAATAATAAAAATACAAGCGAGTAGGAACGACTTATTTTCTTGGGGGGCAAAACTATATATACATAAAAAATTCCGATATAGGAAACTACAACGGAAACTATATGGGAAACGATATGGGAATTTGGGACAGGAAACTATATAGTTTCCCATTAGGTTTTTTTTTGAAGAATATAATTATATATTGGAATGATAATTATAATATCTTTTTGTTAGAAAAATGACAGGAATTTAAAGTAAAAGAAAGTGAAAATTAGGTTAAACTTAAACTAATTTATTAATAAAGAATTTTACAATATATCAAAACTTTGAATATAGATGCAAATTATTTTATTTTTGTCTATTTCAATATATTCATTAACATTTTTGGTTCATTAAAATGAAACCAAAAATTGAGTTATTGTCAATTTTTTCAACATTTTTGTAAACTAACCTCTTTACACAAAAAATTGTTCTATCTTTTAAGATACTGAACCGATTTTAATAAATCAAAGACAAAAGCAATCTAAAACAACTGTGTTTTAATACTGTAAAAAAGGATTTGAGGAAATTGTACTATGTTTGTTGATATTTCATAATTATATCGCCTACAAACGACGCGTGAAAACAAGGTGTAATATTCAATAAGAAGACGAACAGCTGACAATGCTGACATGACAGGAAATCTGAAAACGCATGCGCGTAGCATGCAGTATTTCTGCTTGTTGCCACACCTGGGTATACGTGTTCATTTTAGGCGACAGAATTATTAAATATCAACAAACATAGTACAATTTCCTCAAATCCATTTTTACAGTATTAAAACACAGTTATTTTGGATTGCTTTTGTCTTTGATTTATTAAAATCGGTTCAGTATCTTAAAACATAGAACCATTTTTTGTGTAAAGAGGTTATAGTTTACCAAAATGTTGCAATTGAAATAGACCAAAATAAAATAATTTGCATTCTTATTCAAAGTTTTGAAATATTGTAAAATTCTTATTATTAATAAATTAGTTTAAGCTAAACCTCATTTATTTAAATAAGAGTTTTTAAACTCATTTTCTTTTACCTTCTGTCATTTTTCTAACAAAAAGGTATTATATTACCATTAGCATTCCTATATATAATTACATATTTCAAAAAAAAAAAACTTGATGGGAAACTATATAGTTTCCTGCCCCAAATTCCCATATCGTTTCTGTTAAAGTTTCCATTTTCCGATATCGGAATTTTTGATAGGGTATATATATATATAATCTATAAGTATAAATTTTGTGACTGTGGGGGGGGGGGGCAACCGCATCCCCTGCCCACCGGTTTCTACGCCACTGTAAAAATAATAACAATAATAATAATAAAGAAATAATTATATTATAAGAATTACGCTTACCAATAGGATCCGAACTGTCAGTGATGATGACGTCGAATTCATTCGTGTGTTGTTTCATGAACTCGAAACCGTCTCCGACTTTTAAAGTGAGTTTTGGATGATCGAGACCCTTTCCCATGAAAGGTAAATATTGCTTCGATACTGAAATTACCACATCGTCAATTTCCACCTGGGTAATATTTTCTACTTCCGGATGCTTTGCGACTTCACGAGCCACTCCTCCGTCTCCTCCACCAATTATTAAAACCTCCGGAAAAATTTTATCGGTTTAGATTATAAGTAACTACACTTATCTCTTAAATTATCATACATTAATTAACACTCTGATATTAATTAAATTTCACGCTCTCAATATGCTATATCATGGGGAATGATTTTACAGAGGTTCCCCCACTAATATGTGGGCGAAGATTATTCGCACCCAAATTAATATTTTTTGTTTAATAAATTTTGGAAATTCTCAAGTTTGCTGCTAACTAGCAAAGTTCTCAGTGTAAAGAAGCAATTATTCTTGAAAAGTTTTGTGCTATGTGGCTTGTGATTAGAAAAAAATTATGATTAGAAGAAAACTGTAAGTCAAAAAAGACTATGATTCGAAGAAGACTATGATTCGAAGAAGACTATGATTCGAAGAAGACTATAATTAGAAGAAAAATATGATCAAAAGAAAACTATGATCAAAACTAAATTGTAAGATTAAAAGCAAATAATGATTACAAGTAATTTAAAATCAGAAGTAGATTAAGATTATGAATGAATTATGATACAGAACTAAATTACGATTATAGAATCACAAAATTGCAAATTTGGAAAATTAATTTACTTTGTAAAATTATCATAATTATTTAATCATATGTAGTAACATTTTATCGGAAAAGTTGAGGTCAGAGATAAAATTGCCTCTTACTTTCTTGGGACTCGGATGACTACAAAGTGGCAAAAAAGCTATCATTTCTTGATACGAGAATTCATCTCTTTCTACACATTGAATAATTCCATCTAAAATTAGAGCTCTGCCGTACGCTTTTCTAAAGAAAAAAAAATCAAACCTAAATTTAATGTCTATATAAAAAGAATTTTATTTTTAATTCTTTAATGAATTTTATATTATTAATGCACTTGTTCATTATTTCCATGAAATTTTAATTCACAGATATTTGACACGATCTGAAGAAAAGGGACCTTAGAAGTATTTGAATATAGGTTACGTTTAATGGTAGTTTTAACTAGATAAATACTTTCTTTTTAATTACTTGCAAACAACAAAGTTTTTCTTGAATAGCTTTTTCGTATACTATCGGGAAAAACTGTTTCTGTCGGCAGATAATTAAAAAGGAAGCTCTATTCAAGATAAAACTGTCAGCAAACATAACCTATTTTCAAATGCTCCTAAGGTCCCTTAGATCGTGTCACATACGTATTTTTTTTTTTTTTTTTAATTCATAAATATGTATTCAAATTGTTTTTAATTTTCAATTTAAAAAGAAAACTCACGTATCGATGACAAGAACATTCTGGTACTTAGATCTTTGCTGATGAAGAACCTGCTTCACTTCTAAGGACAGAGAAATTCCTGGCCAAAGTTCGCTTATTTCACTGAACCATCCTTCTTTCAATAAATCCATTGTCAATGTCCAGAAAAACAATATGAAATTCCAAATCTCGCTGTTTGAAAAATAATAAAGAGGATTTGTTAAAATCTAGTCAAACATGTTCCTCGTAGTTATTTATTTTTCTTCTTTTCCTTGAACTTGATTTGTTTTCGCCAATATTACACTCTTCAATAACAAAAAGTGGAAACCAGTATCAATTTCGATGCTTTTCTAAAACAGATAAGATTAATTTACTGATTTATCAACTTCCATTTTTATTGTTTAATCAATTTTTAAGTTTGTTATTCTCGTGCTTATTCTTTTGGTTCTTTAGAAAATTTTCTTTCTGCTGTATATGTAATTAAATGTGTGTCATCGATTTTTAAATTTTTTTAAAAAGAAACCCATAATAATTTCCTTAAATAATAATAATTTGTAATAAAATAATATAGTTATTCCCTAAATAATAATAATTTAATTTAGTTAAGTTAAATACTTGTATTAAATTTTATAATATTCTGTAATAGTTATTACATGTTAGAAATTAATTGAAATACATATGAGTTTCTTTTTAGATAACATTTTTCCAGTCGAGTTTTTTCACAAAGCAATGTGATTCTTTTTTTTTGCTTACTTTTAAATTTAATTTCGAAGAATATTTACTCAGCAGTTCTTCAAGTATTCTTAAGACTTTTTATACTCTTTAATAAAACTTTTATGCAAAAGTACTCTGAATATATTAAATCTCGTGGTTTTATCTTTCCGGGATGTTTATCTATATCTTTGTCAAGTTCATAAAAACAAGCGTTTTAATTAACATACAATAAAAATAATGAACAAATTACAGAAGAAAAATTACAATAGAATACAAAATAATAATAAAAAAACTATAAAAAAAAAGAATGAACATTTAAAAAACGACGTACATTACTTCTGAATTATAAACTACATTAAGTATTAACAAAATAATTTATTACTATTCTTCTTGACGATAGATAATAATAATAATAATAATAATAATAATAATAAAAAAATAATAATAACAAAATGTAAAAAATTAAATGTTCAGTGTGCAATAATAATTTTAAAAAAATTAAATTGTTTCCTGTAAGGAAGCAAAATTAATTTAGAGTTTTTTGTTACACAATTTCGAGATAAAAAACAAAATAAAAAGAATTAAATTTCTTTCGATTGGAAAAAATTTCCGCAACTTAGAGAGAAGTGTCAATTTCTGTCCCTTGGGAGAGTCTCAGAGTATACTGGAAGTAATTTCCTTCAATCAGAGGGAAGAAATTGGAAAAACAGGACCTGGAAAAATAAAGACAGAAACATTGTAGGATTATTCAATTGAACTTGTATAAACTCTATAAGGTCGATTTATACAAGCATTTGTCAGCCACTTGTCAAGTGTGTTAATTTTTGTTAGAAAACTAATTTTTACTTATTTAAAAAGTGTATTTTTACAAACTACCTACATTTTCCCCATCAATTTTTGAGATTTTAACGTTTTGTGAATTTTTTTAACAAGCAAGTATATGTAATATAATTATTAATAATACAGCCCCACAAAATAAAATAATTTTTTTATTCGACAGACCAGACTAGTGATTCCTTAAGTATTTCAGGTCGCTGAATCTGAATCCAAGGTCAGAATTCAAAAGTTACTTAGCATTTTCTTTCCAGCCTTAAAAGATAAGAAATTTAAGTTTAAATTGTTGTGGAATTTGTAAAAACTATTTTTAAAATGCAAAACTTACGCCAATGTTATCTTTAAAGTATTACTTTTAATTTAAGCCCAGAAAACTTAAAAAATATTCAGTAGTTCCCGAGATATGACTCCAAACGTCCGCGCATGAGAATCGGCCAAACTGAGATTTTACAAGAAAATAATGGGCTTGGCCGATTTACATGCGCGGAAGTTTGGAGTCATATCTCGGAAATTACTGAATGTTTTTTTTTTAAGTTTTTTGGGTTTAAATTAAAGGCAACATATTAAAGATTACGCTAGTGTAAATTTTGGATTTCTTATAAAGTTTTTTACAAATTCTACAACAATTTAAACTTAAATTTCTTAATTTTTGAGGTTAGAAAGAAAATGTGAAATTCTTTCTATTTTTTTAGAATTTTTGAAAATTATCAAATTTCACATTTTTAAGTTTTCGCTCGTATAAGTATGAGCCTAAACTGAAAAATGTGAAATTCAGTAATTGTATTGAAAATTTTTCAACAAAAATCTAAGGATACAAGTTTAAAAAAATGTTTTATTCTGTAAATAACAAAAAATCAAGTAAAATTTTTGAAATATCTTTTGCACCAAATTTTTTAAAAGTTCAGTTAAACATTTGAAAACATTTGAAGCATTTGAAAAAAAATTCAAAATTGATGAATTTTTAAATAGGTAAGTTACGAGAATCCAAAAGAAAAATGCAAAAATTTTGAAAAATTTACAACTTTTGAACCACTTTATGAAAAAATTTGAAAAAAAACATACAGTCATATTTTGTGTAATACTTATACAAATAAATAAAAAACTGTAAGCCAAATAAAAAATGCGAATTTCAATTATATGTTGAGTTGGTATGGAATGCCCCACATAGATTATAAATTATTGTAAAAATTAATTTATAATAATGAAGCTTTTACTAAAGATAATAAATTATTAATTTTAAATATTGCTCTTTCATTATTCAATGAATTATTTATTAATATCACTTTTTGCGACCCATTTATTATTAAACAAATTAATAATAAATAAATGGTATTTTCTTGTTTTTCCAAAAAAAAAAATAAAAAAATCGATAAATAACAAATGTTGCATTTGTGTTCAAAATTTTGACAGCCTTAATTTTTAAAGATTTTCGCTTATCAGTACACGTGTCTTATTAATCTGTACAAGGAAAAAGTAATTATAAAATGCGTACATTACATATTGAAATACATACTTTAGAAGAACCGACTCTCTGTCGATAATTCGAAGTTTATTATTAAACTCAAGATAAACGTTCCAAACGGTAGTTTAGCCAGAACTGACGATTAGGTAAATTTTCAACTAAACGACGTCTCCCTGCTCTTCTATCGTTTTTATCATAAAAATATTGCTTCTGGACCTTTGAATCACCCGCTTTTCATAATCTTCTTTTCGAGCAGGAAATCGAAATTTAATTATACACATCAGAAGAAATTATCTTTTAATTCATTTATTTTTGAACAAACGACTAAAAATGCTTGATTTTCGGCAAGCTGGTATTGCACACTACGTCGAAATATTATTATTGACCTAATCTTATTTCTTAATGTAAACTCCAAGAGGCGCCACTGATCTTTCTCGGATTAATATTCACATTTTTTCCAGCGCACGATACCTTTTAATATTTTTAATATATTATACATAAAACAAAACAATTATTTGTTTGAAAGGAGTTTGAAAATTGTTCAGAAACTGAAACGTTTCGCGCTATAACTCGAAATTTGAAATTAAAAACCTATCAAGATGCGCGCGCATTTGAGCGTGCGCGCGCACACGTGCTGCCGGCAGGTGCACGTTTCCGTTTGTTTCCGTTGTGTTCTGCTTTCGTGGTTGCTATTTTCTTTCGTAATTCCTTGCACCCTCGCTTGAAACGTGCTGAAAAATGGTTAATTAACTGCACTTGGGATAAAAATCCTCAGCTTTTCTTGGATGGTGATTCTCCTTGAGATTTGAAAAATGTCGATGCTCGCTGATCCTAAACGAAAGCAGAAATGGACGCTGAATCCACGAGGGAAACAATGGAGCGAAGGTTTCTTAATTTATTCCTCATTTTTCCAACTCCTTTTCTATATTATCTACTTTTTGGTCTTATTTCGTGATTACTATTTCCAGACTTCATTGAATTTGATTTTTATGTGCAAGTTGGCAAAGTTTTTTAAACTTTTCCTTAATGAAGCAAGATAACCTCAAAATTATGTTGAAAGTTTTTCTCTCACTATGATTATATTTCGCATCGAATGAAAACTGAATAGATTTTTCCATGAAAAAATTGTAAAATTCATTTACATATTTCTGTAAAAGGATTCTCTTTTTAATTGTGTTTTAAACTTGTTTTTAGTTAAAATAAAAATCACAAAATAGTCTCAATTTCTATCTACAATTAGAATCTGATTGAAAAACAAAGAAAAATAAAATCGATATATTATGAATGATATTAATAAGGTATTAAATAAGGCTAAAATCGTATTTTTAAAAGGAAAATGCCGTGTTGATGTAATAAAAAGAGATTTTTAGAAATAATTTAAGCTTTTATGTAATTTTAAACAATATCAGTACAAGATCAATATACTCATTTTTTTTAATATTCATGATTATAATAATTGTCAACCTTGTTAACATTCAAATTTGAAATTAGAGTATGGTTCTCTTTCAAAGCAAATACTTTTTTTTTCATTTTTGACAAAAACAAACAACTTTTTTAGGGAAATTTTT
Organism: Ganaspis sp. Gsp50; assembly: GCA_011057455.1. NCBI lineage: Eukaryota > Metazoa > Arthropoda > Insecta > Hymenoptera > Figitidae > Ganaspis > Ganaspis sp. Gsp50. The sequence continues at coordinate 59,275 of WNHD01000049.1, forward strand.
TTACATTTAAGTCGTCAATTCAATAGTAAAAAACTAATTTCCCAGTTTTTTGAAATCGTATACTTTTTCACAATATTTAAAGATATTGTGCACACTTAACGTAACCTCGAAGCGGCACAATTTTCCTCATATTTTTCAAAAAATATAAGGTTTATCTGAATAAGTTATTATTTACCCGGTAAAACATAACAATATCTCGAATCGGTTTTCTCAGTTCTTTTCCAATTGCCCAATAGAGTTTTTAAACATGTTTTTTCGCTCCTTGTAAAAACATGAATTTGACACTTGATCCTTTTTGTCTTTTCACCCGTCATTTTTATTTGCCGTTTATTGCTCTAGATTCCAACAAATTTGGTCAGAAAATGTTGGAAAAAATGGGTTGGACGAGTGGAAAAGGTCTTGGAGCTAATGAGCAAGGAATGACTGAACACGTTAGAGTTAAATTTAAGGATGACCAGGGTGGTAAGTAGTAAATATTAACAAGTAAAAATAAATCTCAACTTTGACGAAAATACTATATAAGAATAAACGTTTTTTCATTTTGTTTATAAGCTATTTATTTGCAAAAAGTGAAAAATAGAGAAAGTAACTTTTTACTATAAATGAACAAAATTAAAGAGTAAAAATAAAGAAATTATAGATCATTTTTGTTGTTAAAATTCATGCTAATTAAAAAAAATGCTAGTTAAAAAAATGCTAATTTTTTTTTTCTAAGGTATTGGTTTTAATAAAAATGATCAGGACAAACAGTGGACTCAGCATCAGGATGGTTTTAACGAATTGTTAATGAGTCTGCAAAAGAATCAAAATATGGAGCAAACAGAGGTGATGGAAACAAAGGAAATAACATTAAGTGGAACGTCTCTCGAACAACAGTCGAAACAAAGCAAAACTCGAGTACAGTAAGAATCATTTTTCTGTTATTTTTAAATTATTTTTTGAATAATTATTATGTTTTTTTCCGTTCAGAGTGAATTTTAACTCCAAGAAAATTAGAAAATAAATTAGAACTTTATTTTGCAAGAGTTTTTCTTGATTTTTTTCGTATTTTGGTCAATATTTTGAAATCTCCACAAGATAGAGTTAAGAGTCTTAAGAACCTTTTACACTACTTTTTAAAAGGAAAATATTTTCACTTTAAGTTTTTTTTGTATCTAGTAAAGGCTTTAAAGAAACAGAATTTTTTTATTCTTTACCAAAACGTATTGTCATGTCAAATTCTTATAGAAAATAAATCTTGCATCCTAGAAAACTTAGAAAAAAAGAAAAACGATAGGGTTCTTGAGAAAATTTGATTTTACTTTTATTAGAAAAATTTAGAGAAAAGACCATGCAATCAAGTCCAGCTCCTTTATTTGATTTTTTATTTATTTTAATGAATAGACGGGCTACAATAAATGCCCTTTTACATAAAAACATCAAAATATGTTAAACAAAATATATAAACAAATCTAAAAAGAAAATAACAACCAGGAATAAACTATGTTATAAATGTATACATTCAAATGCATTCAAACAATGATGCTATTAATATCGTATTGAATATTCAACAAAGAAGCTCTCAACTCAGTCTTGAAACGCAACAAAGAGCCTGAGAAGAAATTAACACTATTACAAACTAAATTTGCTTCTTTAAATATGCGAATAAAAACAGAATTTTCATAAAACTTTGTTCTAATAAAAGTTACTTTAAATAACGGAGCATTTCTAAAACTTCTAGTGAAGACATAAAAGTCTCTTTCAATACGAGACAAAATCACTTGACAATTTACAAGTCCATTGATTATCTTAAATAAAAATACAAGATCTGCATAAATAAATCTGTACTTCATCGTAGGAATTACAAATACACTCCTGAGATCAGTATAATCATGCAGAAAGTAGTCATAGTGATGACCAGTTTGTCTGGCCGCAAATCTCAAAAGTTCATTTTGCACTCTTTCAATAGAAGTTAAACTATTATTAATGTCTAAAGCCTCTTATTTGTTAAGAATTTGTTTTCTAATTAAATAAATATATTGCAAATCTACTACAAGGTAATCCAATGGTACAGTCAATCCAACATTAGAGTAGCGTAAACAGATGGAAAAAGATATACAAAGTGATTAGGAATCTCTTCATCGCTATCAGCTATCACATCACGAAAGAACATTAGTTTTTGTTAAAATTCATATTGATCCAGAGAAGTGTAGTGTTTCTAATATACATAAAATTTAGGCGAATCTTAAACTCAATCAAATAAAAAAAAGAAAATTCAAGAAAAATTTCATGAACACAGTCAAATTTGCAAAGACGTAAAACCTGATTGTACTTTTAAAAGAATAAAAATTGATGCACGCTTTTTGTTAAAATTCGTATTGTTCCAGAGAAGTGTAGTGTTTCTAATATGCATAAAATTTAGGCGATTCTTATACTCAATGAAATAAAAAAAAGAAAATTCAAGAAAAATTTCAGAAACACAGGTCTACATTTTTTCCGTGTATTAAAACACTTTACATAATTTTGTTGTATTTTTTTCAAAAAGTAAATGAAAAAACGAAAATTGTTGTTTCAGTAAGTTTTTCGATTTATAGTTAGAAGCAAAAAACTATAAAAAGAGCGGTTTTATTTAAATAGAATGACTTGTCAAAAAAGTCTCAAAATTTAGGAGTTTTTCGATGGGTACTAAAAAATATCAAAAAATGACGGAAATAAAAAAAAATCCAAACTGTCCGATTTGGCGTGGAATATCTTATATATACATTATAATTGTCGTTACTAAAACAATTTTAAACTTACAAGGGGAGGACTCTCACTGTGCAACACCGATTTTATTTAAATAAAATTGAATTCCCTTCCAATGTGTTTATGTGTTAGGTGTAGATTCGATTAACGGAAGGTAAAAGCCATTTATGTCATATTTTTAAAGTTGCGACGTTTCGATGGTTACGATAAACCATCTTCATCAGGCTATTTTATTAATAAAACACCAAATTAATGAATTACAAAATAAACTTATAACAAAATCATTTTTAAGTAAAATTAATACCTGAA
>WNHD01000050.1:0-61765 GCA_011057455.1 Ganaspis sp. Gsp50
GATCCTGGTTAGGCATTTCTGCAAAATTTATACCCGACCAGGACCCGGCCAGAAACCTTTTTGTATTAGGGCCAAACCGGGCAATTTCCACACGGGTAAGCTATTATCACATTTAAATTGTTCCAAATTTTATTTTCTTTTATTGAATGTCAATAAAGTCATTAATTATTAAGGTACGTCAATAACAAAACGAACTAAATAAAGAAAAAAGTAACGAACTGGACAATTGACTAACATAATCGACCAGAAAAAAAAGGAAAAATTTGGTCTTTAGGAGTTTGATAAGAAATGTGCCAAGTGTTAAGGGTGGGGATTTAGTTTGGGCGCGTTAACGAGAATCGTTTTAACGTCGATTAACCCTCACCTGAAATGACCCCTGGCCCGGTGTCTGCAGGGCCCTACTGAAATTGGTTCGTTGCTCTTGCCAATTTCCGTAGATTGCCCACTTTTTTCGAAGGTCCGCGCTCAACGAATTCGTCGCTCCGACAAAATTGTGTTAATTTGCCGCCTAACTATTTATCTTTATGGCCAACGCCGAACGACGACCAAAAGGAGAGATTCCAGAAAGACGTTAAGACTTTCCGCGGATTAACTTACCCTCCTGATCATCTACCACGTCCAGCCTCACATTATTTTTCCCATAACGCTATAAAAATTTGACCACAACAATCTTTAAACTCTAAATTTCTAGTTAAAACACTAAAAGTGTATTTTTGTTTCGTCAAAACTAAATTACGTACTTTCCTTAAAAAATATTATATACGAAATTATGTGTATTATTTAAAGTTAAGTAATTTAAAAACCGTAAACATTTTAATTTCATTGTTTCTCAATTTATGAAAATCGTAAAAAAGTATAATATTTTGAAGAATGTAAATTAAAAAATTTGGTAATTAAAACTTAGATTATTATTTTGGACTAATTGAAATTTGGATTAATCAAGAGTTGAATCAATTGATTTCTAAAACTATTAAAGTTTGTACTAATTTAATCTTACACCAATTGAAGTTAAAATTTTGTTCAATTACAATTGAACATTAATCCAAACTTCATGAAGTTTGGATTAAATAATGTTTAATTCAATATTGGTTTAATAAAAATAATAAAACACAAAGGTTTGGTATGCAGAACAAAAAGTAATAAAAGTTAGAGGAAATTTTATTTGCGAGATGAAAATGAATAAAAAATTAATGAAATATGATTTTCAATTTATTTAATTGATTGGATTTGTGATTTGGATACATAGAAGTTGGTTAATCGAATTTCGTAGATTGCTTCCTTCCGTGAATGGTCATTCTTTATGGAGTCACGTGGGCAATTTGTCAGGAAAGTTTTAACATTATTTCGGTAACAATGGCATATAACAGGAGTCTTTTGAGTCCAGTAGGATAATTCCCCATTACGTCATTCTTTCCAGCATCCCCTACGGATGTATTAGGTTTATGGTCATTCCGCACTTGAAGCTTCAGGCAAACAGGAAATAGCTTTAAGCTTTTAGCTACGGGTGTCCGGTTTTATCGGTCAGACCCTCTCCCTTCTCTTTTGTCTCAAAATCGTAATACTCATCGTTACATTCCAGAAAGGACACTTTTCGGTTCCAAATCTTTTCGATTCCTAAATTATAAATTTGATTATAGAAAAAACTCGCTTTGTAAAAAAGTAAGGAAGCTAAACTAGCAGAAGGATGTAAAGGATTTAAGTTGGACAAATTAAGACATATAATTAATATTGATAATTAAGAATGGAAAATAATGTTAATACTTTGAATTATTAGTCACTAATACTATTGCTTCTAAACAGTTTTAAGCTCATCTACCTTTGTAGAATACTTGCGTAAAGTAAATAATTATCATTCAATGAAGGAAAATTTTTAAAATGATCTTCGAATGTCAACGAATTCTTTTTAAATTAGTCTGAAAAAATTAGAATGACTTGAAGTGGTTACTTTGTTCTAGGAAAGAATAAAATGCACATGGGAGGCAAAGGTCATAACCACTGAGGTTGGAAGTAAATATGTAGGGTGCTAGCGTGTCCCCGAATTTAGTTACAGTAGAATTGACGGAAGAGGCCTAAAGGGGCCTTTAGCTTTTCAAGTATCGGAACAAATGTTATTTATTGACCGAGAGAATCTGCAGTATCCTGAAATTCCCAGGGTGGTCCTTATGCTTCCAACTCCCCTCCGAAATTACCATCATTAGAGGATAAAGATGATTAGAGGTAATTATCATTACGGAAAATTCGTCTCAAGACAAAGTTTTTCTCGAAATAGCTTTTCTACTCCGAAGACACTTACAATAAGTTAACATATTTTTTGACATTTCGCAAAGTAATTTTGAAATTTTTATTTTTATTATAAATCTCCCTGATGTTTATTTTTATTTAAGACGATAAAAACACTTTTCGTTCTTTATCCTCAGCAAAAAAAAAGAGATTTCAGAGTACTAACATCATTTGACACATTCATTACTAAGCTTAATAGACTTCTGGTTCATTCTTGGTTGGGTGTAAACGCGTTTCTTGTCGTCTTAAATTAACACGCATGCACCTCTTTGTATAACTACCTTGTTATTCGTTCTGCAACTGTTCAATCCTCATTTTCTGTCTCCAGAAAATTATAATATTTCTATTCCTTTGCTTTATAACTTCTGCTATAACTTTTAACTGTTACAACTTTTATCTACCTTATTCTATTTCTGCGCTCAGAAAAAAGTCCTATAAAGTTCTCATAGTTGAGTTTCCTTTTTTATCATAAATCCCTGGTTTTTTCCAATTAGAAAAAATATTTAGAAATTATTCTATTCTTTTTAAAAACATGGATTTAAATGCACTGACAAAATTCGAAGTAATATATACCTTTTGGTATACATTATTTTCGTCAACAAATTGAAAAATCAAATCCTTCATTTTTGTCATTACGTATATTATTTCTGAAACAGATTGTCAACCTTTTTGGACTCGAAAACTTGAAATTTCAATGCAACTTGAAGAAAAAGTCTGAAAACTTCCCATAAGGATAAAATTTTTACTAAATGCGGATTAAATCACTAGCGCCCTTTTCTTTCTCTTCACAAAGTAAAATCCTTTTACAGTTTTTCTCAATTCCTTTCCTTTCTTTGAATAAAAAAAATCCTATAAAAAAGGGAATCACTGGTTTTAAAGCAACAGAAGGTAGTAATTGGTTAGATAATAGAAAAAAAGTAGAAGCAAGGTGAAAGAACGTTTAAAGGTTTAAAGGGCAGCAGTGAAAGACACCCTTCGCCTGTAGGCAATTAGTATCGGATGTCGATTGTTGATTTTCGATGTAGATCGTTTCGTATGTAACAACCTGCATAAAAGTGGCCCACGGTTTTCTCAGCAGGACACAACCTGTACGACTCGCAAGGATCGAATGAGAAAGAACCATTCACTGAACTCAAAGCCAGGACACTAATAGCCCTCCATCTTTTCATTCAGTTAGTCCCATCAGGGATCCAATTCACGGGAAACCAAAAAGAACGCGGGCCAAATTCGTCTTGTGGTTTTTCGAAATTATTGTTATTTTCTTGGCATCTTAACGCATGTGAAATCTTCTCCTGAAAATGTCGATAAAATGCGATTAATGGTTATTAAATATACTTTTTTTATAGTCAGTAATATTTGGTGATTCCTTCTTCTAAAAAATGTTACGTAACATTGCACCCAATCGATTAATTAATTGCAACTAAATTTTAGCATCAAAAGTTGGATTTTAAGACCTGAAACTGACTTATTCTTGTTTTAAGACATACGTTTTTCTGACTTTCAGTCATTTTGGTTTTAAGGTGTAAACTGTTTAAGACTTTGTTTTTACTGTGTGTATCGAAGAGGACAGTATACGTTTGTGCAATTGTACATAACATTTAATTCAATTTTTTTTAAACACGTTTGTCTGTTGTCCATAAAACTGGACATTTTTCATGAAACCTATCTACCTATGGAGTCTTTCTCCCCATAGAATGACGCGAATGTGTGAAAATGATAGTGATAGGTTCGCAGAAATAGATAAAGTGACTATAAGAAACTTGTGCGTGAAATATAGTCAGTGGTCATAGAATTTTATTTATATCTTGGTGTACTACATTATTTTGCTTGATATTTAGTGACACTTAAGCGAATTTAAAGATATCTAAAAGTATATGTAAAAAAATGTGTAGTATTTAAAGGTATTTATTACTCAAGAGGAAAAATGCCCCCAAAAGAACTTCAAATTATTTGTAAAATTCACTGGACAAATATTTCTCTTAGTAGTTTTTATAGAATTTCAATTTAAGAAATGAAAAACATCAGAAGGTATTTAAAGAAGCTAAAAAATAATCCAAAGGCTTTTTCAAATCTCATTTTCATCGACAAATCGCAGGGACGTGCCTTTTCCTCCTATGTTATAGGTAGAGGAGAAAAATAAAGAGGAGACGTTAATAATCGCCATTCACACTTTCAGAGACGATTATTCGGGGCATTCCTCTCACAGGGCAAGGTTACATGCATACAAACATACAAACATTGGACAGAAGTTGGGATATGCCATAAATACACAGCCAAAGCAGTATATCTCTTTCGCGTTTCTCCACGCCCAGAGCACATGCTGTCGTGAAACTACAACCACAGCAGACGTCACACCTATGGCTTCTTTTGTGGCCTTTTCGATTCAAGATCTCGTTACTCCTGAACCTCGGCTACGAATCTCTAGTGTAGAATCTCGAGGTATTTGAAGCCTCGCTGCCGACGCCTTGTCGTCTTGACTCTGGGTGGAGACTCGTCAATGAAACCCTAACAGTTACAGACAATTTACAACCCCGTGAAAACGCTTTGTCGAAAATACCCATTTTCGGCTTTTTATTCTCAAAGCTACCACGAAATCGCCAGTCACTTGTAACACATTTAACTTATCCCTAACAATTTCCGAAAATAAATCAATCTCGAAGGTCGATATTAATTATTATTGAAATCATTTATCGTGTCCATTTATATTTTTGTGCAGTACGAAAAATTGGTTACAACAAATAATTTGATGTCCATGTATAACAGATTATGCAATTGAAGGGGTATGTGCAATAACTCGTTTAGGCGCGCGATCTTTTTGTTTTCTACTTGCAGTGCGGGTCAGACGAATTACGTAAGCATTGTCTGACTAATACTGTAAGTAGAAAATCAAAAGTCCGCGCGCCTATTGAGTTCTTGCATGTGCCCCCTCGTTTGTTGCGTTGTTCTTAATTATAGTTTTTTACGTAGTTTTTGAGTATCTTCTTTATTTATTCTAGTTTTTACGTTCTATTTCACGTTTATTTATGTGTCGATAAATAATTTCAAATAAATTTATAAACATCATTTCCAAACCATTTAATTGTATATTCTGCTTTTTATTTTAGAATTACATTCAGACTTTTATCATCAAGATTGATTTCATAGTTTAAGTATCAAAAACATTTATTGCAACAAATTGTTGTGATTGTAGATGGGACAAATTGTTGTGATTGTAGTTGGGACTAATTTTTGTGGTTTTAGGAAATTAATGTAGAAACAATTGAGTAAAATTAAGTAGAAACAAACTGTTGTAGTTGTATCTGTAGATTTTGTTGAAACTATAAACGGCACGTGTTAATTTTTTCTTTGTTCAATACGTCATTGGAGGTTTTTAGCTGAATTCCTTAAAGGACCATAAAGTGCAGATGGACCAGAAAGAAGCATAGATTTCCTCCTGACGTCGCCTGCCATAAAACAAACTAACCGCTGACAGAAATCTTGTTCATTGCCCTTACCGTGGGGCGTTACAAGGCAAGACTTTATCGCCTCGTGAACTCGTAACTCTTGCAAATGGTTTTATGCACGTATTTCAGCGCGACTCTTGAATTTCGAAGTCCACCCATTGAATACACCTACACGATCGCATTGATAGCTTCCGAGATTCTAAAAATTTCCTGTCCTCCAGCCATCTTTATTTGCTGCAAAAGATTTCCGCTCCGAAACTAAAGTTCAATTTTTTCTTTTTGGTTTAAAGTTTTCGTCCTCTATATTATAATAAAAAATTTTATTATCATTATATTTATATAAAATTTGAAAAAACGAAAAGAATTATAATCATTATTTAAATCACTCATTGTTTCAAATGACGTAATACTTATTAAAAGTTTCTTTAAATGATACAATTTCTTCATACACGCTGAAAATCACCAAACAAAAACTTTTCTCAATTCTGTTTACAAATGTTCTTGAATCAGGTATCGTAAAATCTTAATGTCCAATTTTCTCCCACTTGAGCGATTTCTATTTTCCTTTCTCAAGCAGAAGGAAACGAAAAGAACCAAGGGTGAGAATCTGAGACGAAGAAACGTTTAATAGATGACATATAGATTTCGACATTGGAGGTGGCTATTGGCGCGAGTATAGGTTCGAATCATTTGTCATGGAACCACAATGTGGTCGCGCCTCTGCACCGCAATACTCTCGTAGCCAGAAATGCTCTTCCGTTCGAATTTGTGTTCTGATCATTGTTGCCGTTGCTTCAAACCGTTTGATTTATGCATTCCTTTCTCGAGTGACAATACCGGCGGGTAGCAGTAAAGAAACCACTGGAATGATCTTTCTCTATTTTGGGGTGTGGGGCTACCAACCTCCGAATAAAAGGCCGGAGGATATGGAAGGGGATCGAAACCGGGTATATTCGCTCGAGCATCTGCCAATATTTGTCATCCATTATCGTTTTTGCCTTGTAAACACAACTTTATGAACAGCTTGTTAAACCAGAAACTACAGTCTCTATCCAAGCTTTTACTGTTTTATTTTCCAAGATGATTTGATCAATCCAAATAGGACCTTTATTTTTCTGTAACTTGGTACACTTTGGTAGACTTTGATGCTGTAATTGCGCAAAAATGGCTCAAACGTGTACAGTAAATATTATAAAGTTCGAAAAATATTTGTAACCATTTATTTATTTACAAAAAAAATTTATTTTGTAACTTTTTAAGTAGAAATTTTTTGTTTTTTTCTTTTTTATTTTGTAGAATTTTTTCTTTTAATAATGTTTTTCATTGAAAATCTTGTGGTAATCTTTTTAGTTGAATGTAATTTGGATTGACAATTTTTTGCTGCTCTGATTGACTGCAAATCTTTTAGCAATGGATCGATTTTTGATGCATCTGGTCATCGATAAATGAAAATCAAAAGAGAATAGAGCAATTCCGGAAGCTGGCTAGTTGAAAGGAAACAAGGCAATGTGGTTCCACACATCCTTTTTCAAAACTGTTATTATCCCTTAAGGCATATGTGGGCCATGCATCAGAATAAAACACTTTCCTTTGATGGACTCGAGGCACGTTTCTCCATCTGTTAGGCTCGCGGCATAAAATACAGTTACTTATTGTTCACCAAATATGTATCGCCTATAAAATGCATCTTTGTGAAGTGCACTAAAAGTTAAAATTTATTTTTGCTAAAGAAAAGTTCACTGAAAATTAAAACCAAGTCCAGTCATTTATAATGGAACCGAATCATCTTTAATTTTCACTGAACCATGAGTGAAATAAACTATTCAATTTTCAACCTCAATGTTAAATTGGTTTCGATTATTACTAAACCTTATTTATAATTTTTTTTTTTATTTTTTTTTTGACTACTTTATAACTTGCATTTGTAGTATTTAAACAATTGTTACAGTTTTAATTTTGAAAATTTAACTTTCGACAAATTTCAATGCGATATTCGTAGTCAGCACATCAAAATAAATTTACGAAATTTGATTGAAACTGGTTCTGTTTTCGGAACCTTATTTTTTATACAAAAAACTTTTATTTGTCATGTTCATTTTTATTATTGCTTAAAAACAATTTACATGTGGTTTAGATTGATTTGAAAATTATCTTGGATATTCGAGTGTTTCTTAGATAACACTATTATAAGTCAAATGAGGTTTAGAATCGATTTACTAATGCGTTCTGAGATAAAAATTCACTAATGCGACATTCGCATTGCTCATTTATTTGCTTTTCCACGATTTATAGCACATCAAGAGTCCTTATTACGTCACGTGTTATTTATGCACGTGTGGTAGAATGAGAAATGTCTCGGTGCCACCCCGACCCACCTGGGGGCGGAATCGCCTCCGCCCCTGCCGCCCCCAGGCGGATTGGGGCCGCACATCTAAAATCAACAAAACCTATCGTGTTCTCTAAACAAAAGGTACTTTTTACCATTCAAAGAACGCAGGTCTGTGGTTTCTCTGTCTCTCTCTTCCTACTCTTTATCACCAGGATATGATAATTATTAACATTGCAAAAAGTTGTACAAAATAATTTAGAAAACTTGTTTAGCGTTAATAGCTGTTTATAATACATACAATACGACGAATAGTTATAGATTATAGTGTTGCTTTTCAACATGGCGGCATGTACATTTATTTTGGCGCGAAACTAAAAAAAAACTTACCAACTTAGAACTCAAAATTAACCTACAAAACAAAGATATACATATTGCAATTTGGCAGTATATACAGTTGTACAAATAGAACTTGATGAATCTTTAATCGTTGATTGATTCTTAGTGATAAATTACAAAAAGGGTAAATGGAAAAACATAGTCAAGTGGACATTGGACATTAAGTGAAATTCATGTTTCACGGAACCCAGTCATCTTTGAAAATGCGAGTATTATCATGGAGGAAGGATCATAGGATTCCTGTTGCAGAAGCTTCCAGCATGCAAATGCCTTCGCAATTGTGAGCACGTATGACATACGGGATCATGCAAGCCTGAGTGCCGAGACACAATACGGGCCAGTCATTACCTGTCTATAGTCATTGTTCAGAATGTGCCGGATGCACCAAGACCGAGGAAAGTAATGGTGCTCTCTAACCGGTTGCCAGCTTGTGAATACCCCTTCCTAACGTCTTCTCAACATGTGAATATTACACACATGCTCGCATGACAATTGAGTTTTTTGCAATTTCATTATTTCATCCTTTTACCAGAACAAAGGTCAATCAAGATTGATTCAAAATTTTGTTAAATAATGCATTGTCAACTTTTTTGTTTTTTCAAGAAATATTCTTATTCACAGAAATCATCCTTTCGATTCAAGAATTATTATCTTGATCTACTGGTCTCTTGATCCTTTATTTCAGGAATCATATAATCCTTATCTTACACTGAAAAAAATTTCTAGCTATAACAGCTAACTGTATAGCTGGATTTTGTTTAGATAAAAATTAAGCTGTAGCAGCTAGAAATATAGCTGCCTCTGATAGAGGGATAGCAATGGTAGCTATATTTTTAGCTGCTATAGCTAAATTTCTATCTAAACGAAATTCAGCGATACAGTTAGCTGGAGCAGCTAGACATTTTTTTCAGTGAAAAATCAAATTCGTTTGAAACGTAAAAGGCAAGTCATTTAAATTATGATAAAAGTGTAGGCAATGTTAGAATGTCGAGTGATTTGCTTTTAATATTAGAAATCAGATTACGACGTTAAAAAATTGTTTAAAAAAATTTGAAAAATCGCTTATTCACATGAGTAGGGAGTTTATATAAAAGGTAGTTGCTCTTGTTTTGAGGTGATGAAAGGATTGTAGGACAAGGTGATACAGTAGCGGACACATTTAATGTTGATAGTTGATATGCAGAATGATACATCTATGGGGTCCTCTTATGTAGCATGATGTAGAGGCGTGGTGGTTCACTCCCAGGTGTGTCTCGTCTTGGGACAATGTCCCGTAGAAACGACACCATAACCACGCCCAGAATTGCTGGCCTACCCTAATATTCAGTCATGTCGTGCCCTACAAGTCGGGGTCGTGTGGCAGATGCACCTATAGAAAAATAATAATATAAAATAATGCCAGTCTGCATATGGGGTTCTGTGACAGACCCGTGCTACGCAGAAAAGTCGTGAGGGTTGTCCACTCTCTACAAAGATGCTCATTGTCCATTGATCTGTCTCTTTAATCATTAAACAGTTCTGGAAACTTGGCAAAAATTCTTCATAATGCAAAATAACGTACACATCGTTTTTATTCTTTTCTATTATTCTGGGTTTATGAATAGATAATACAAGTGTATATTCTAATGCACTCGTTTTACTATTCTTGTACATGTTTATTCCATTACGTTACACTTTATTGAATACATTTTTTCGTTACATTCTTTTTACATGCTATGAAATACTTGGAAGAATAAATATTAATGTGATATATTAATTTGTATGTGACCTTCAGATAGATATAGATTCGAAAAAGTTTGGATGTACTATATTCAAAACGATAAATATAATATAGATAAATTAATGAGAATGAACTTTTACACTTAATAAAGTAACAAAAATTATTCTAATAACCTGTTATCAAACGGACAAGCTACCGTTCGAGATGTTAATAGTCGCGTGGACACATTGGAGCCTCGCGGTTCGAAAACAAGGAAGTGACGCGATATTGATGATTATAATTTGCAACCGATACCGGAACAGGAACGGTTGATTACGGTAATCAGTCTCACGCAGTAGAGGTATGATTCACATAAAAAACTGAAAGAGGAGATGAGGTGGGGGATGAAAGGACAGTATGGTAAGAGAGGGTTGCACATTAAGTAAAGAGGAAGAGAAAAATAATTATAAAAAAGAAAGAAAAAATAACAAAACCGGGAAGAAGGAGGAGTATACGCATGCGCGTGCAGACAACTCTTTCCGTGTGTGACTGTTATTATGGCGAACAAAGGCTCCCCATATGGCGACCCGCGGACTAATATATGTTATTAGATATTACTCTATGATAATTAAATGTCTATACGGCATTGTTACGGTCGTACTTACATTACATTACCGGAATGACACGTTGCGCTACAATGCTTCGAATGTCGTGAACGACGAGGATTCGACGTTTCTGCCGATCCGGTCGACGATTCAGCGAATCGCTGACCGCGGGAAAATTTCAAATGACCTCTTTCCCGTATGTTCTAGCAGACTAAGTTTTTTATGTGCACTTGAAAATATTAGATTATATTGTCACAGTAGAGAAAATATAGTAGCAGTCACTTAATATGCATTTTTCTATCGAATATTTATATCCCTAAAATGTCGCAGTAGTGATAATATTGTCTCCTATTAATTCAATATTTCTGCAGAATATGAATGTACTTTAAAAAATATTCATGAATATTTTTTAAAGTACATTCATATTCTTTTTTTCTTTGTCCAATCTATTACTAATTGAATTTTTTTTTTAATACCGTTTATCAGAATTATAGTGATTCCAAAGTTTGTTCATTTTTACCAATTTCCTTGTTTAACTGCTGACACGAAATGTACAACAGATGCTTTCTCTTCTAGCGCATTCTGAAAGGTGTTGAATTGAAAAAAATATATGGCGCGAAATTTCATCCTTTATCCAAGTTTTTCTCCCAATTGGTGCGATATTCTCAAGTGGTATCTTTGAGAAGAATGTGTTGTTTGAAAGGGTATAGAAAGAAGATAAAATTCACGCGATGATCTGCGGCAGATGGGTCGTGTTTTGCGGTCGAAGCAGATGACCTGCAGACGTGATGAGAGCGAACGAGGTGAGATGGTTGCGATTCCGCGCGAGACAATTTACGGATAATCGATGTATCGATAAAGAGTGTGCATTCTGAGAGAATGGGAATATAATATTCGCATTGTATGAGGGCCTATTGATACCACGTGTGCAACCGCAGACGCCAAATTCTATTGCTCCAGGTACTGACCCAATTTTCTTCTCCCGAGAAAAAAAATCATCACGCGACTTCTCTCATAATAGAGAGAACTTTGGTGCTGACGTTCCGTCTTTGACATAATTGAATTTTTTTGCTACTTTTATGTTTAGTCTTTCTGCATTTTGCAAATTTTGTAATATTGACTTTTTTTATTCTTAATGAGAGTCAGTACAGAAATATTTAAAAAATAGTAAATGCTCTATTTGGAAAGACAGTTAAATTAAAAAATTCGAATTTATTACTACTAGGCATGTCACTTTTTCATGTTCTTAATTTTTTTAAAACAAATATTCCAGTTCTCGTATAAATTTGACCACTGTTTGAGAAAATTCTTTGTTAGTCAAGTAGATGTATAAATTAGAATTATCACTTTAGTTAAGAATTCGTTCCTGATTCAAAAATTTGTCATGGAATTTAGTTGAAAAGGTTTCGTGTATAAAAAACGAATGGTGAAAATGAGATCTGCCCAAGGTATTACACGCGATTCCTTTTACAAAGGAATCTTCGCTGTCGATTTAAGTTGACGTTTTTGTTGAATTTCCACCCTGCTACCTTGTCCTATTCTTCTCATCTCCCCAGGGAATGGGAAGTGGAGCGATTGACCAGTTCTCTGCAATTCTCACCTCAAATTTTTGCTTTCTTCTCAAAAAACGCTTTCAGTAAAATAAATATTTTAATTTATTCCATTATCTTGCACACGCTTACAACAAACTCAAATTTAGTGTTCTATATTCTTTGAAACATTTTATCTTTTGAAATTTCGATTAAGGAAATTCTGCATTTTTACATAAACTCAAGGTAACTTTTTACATTGAAAGGGATTGACTATACTTGAAGTGTTACAATTACTTTTAAATTACGCAAGTAAGAAAAATAATTCAGAATTAAAATCTTAGAATTTGAAAATTGAATTCTGTTTAATTCGTTTTAATGTTTTCGTGAATTAAAAGTAATTGGTGTAATAGTCAAAGTCCGTGAAATAATTTATATATATTTATAAATAGCTATTTTATAAATTATTGAACTGAATGAGAAAAAGCTGCATTTCTTGTTTTGTTTTATTGAAGATTGTGATAATCTTTTGTTGAAAAAATCGGTTGATCTTTTTTTTGGAAATAGTGGCTTTAAAATTAAATTTTAAATTTGTCACTTTGAAAGAGGATCTTGATGAAAAATGATACAGTTTCCAAAAAAGGTTTGCGTTATTTCGATTTCCATCTGTATTTGTATTTTTTCCTTTATTTGCTCTACTCTCAGAAAGTCAACCAGGAGGGTCTTTTGTAAAATAAAAGTGTACGTTACAAGGGTCTAAACAAATCTATTGACCAGTCTGTGACTGTTGATCCTGCTTTGTTGAGGCCACTCGTACGAAACTTGAATGGAGAATAAGTGAATAGCTCTAAGCACATTGATCCTCAAAAATTATCTATTTTCTAAATAATCTGTCCTCATCCTTTTCATCGACTAAATCTTTTTCTCAATTGGTCCAGTTTTTCTCGAGCATCTCTTTTCACAATAATCCATAAATTACGCTTGCTTAAGAATGATTCACAAACATCACAGAATTAATAGATTTTGTTGATTTATGAAAGGAAGTCAAATATCTATCAGTGACAATGTTCACAAAATGTCCACTTTTTTAATTCTCACACATTTGGTATTTTCTTGAATTTTGGTTTTTTTTAATTTTTAAATTTGCTTTGCGAGGAATTCTTCTTTATAAGCATTAAATCGATTTTAATCTTTTAATTTTCTACTGATTGCGATAATATAAAATACTGTACAATTTTATTTAATAATAAAAATGGTTTAAATTTAAATTTGTTTAATTTTAAAACAAAAATGCTTTATTTGCAGAATTTTGATGTTTAAGAAGAATTATTTTGACTTGATTTTTTTTAAAGATTTCAAGAAATTGTTGCTTAACGAAAGCCTCATTATATTGTTTACGTTTTTTATTTTAATTAAGAAATAGTTGAATAGTTAAATTTAGAAAGGTATTACTAAACAAAATTTGAGTTTCTAAGTTTCATCAACATGATCTTTGAGAAAATATATCGACGTTGTTTGGAAAGTAAGGTGTAAACAAATCTCACGGAATTAGGAGATGATAATCATAGAGTGGTATAAACTCCATAGGGAGTGATGATGAATAAATGTTGCCGTGGGAGTCTTTTCGACCCGCCCAATTGCCCCCAAAGTCCGCGGAACACTGAAATTTGTTTCGCACCCATTTTGATGGGAAACCACACTGTCAGTTTAGTGCGTAAGTCATCGTCATCGGGGAGCTATTTGACTTTATTTAATGCCCATTGATGGGCGTGCGTGACCCTCATGAATTTTCCCCGAAAATGGTTTGGGGCTCCATTACTTCTAAACAGTATTTCATCAAATATGATTTTTTCTTGCCTGTGAACAATTTTCACAAGATTGATCGATTCTCTTTTGTAGTTTTTATTATTTTTTTGTTGATAAAACAATTATGATAAATTTTTTTATTATGGTGTTACGAATTGTGTATAGAATATTATAACATATACGTCAATTAATTATTCAATTCATTTTTTTAGTGTTTATTATATTCTTTTATTGTTGAACTTTTATAAAATTATAGTATTAAAAACTGAACTTGCATCAACATTTTAAGGAATAAAAAAACATCACTTATTTATTAAAGGAATATTATTTTGAATTGTATTTTATTTATTAAAAATAACTGTTTTATAATAGTAATAATAGTACATAATGAAATGAAAAAAACAGAAATGAAAAGTGCATTAAGAAAGTGGCGACAGTTTAACTAGAAAAATGGAATTTTACTGGGAATTAATTTTGAAAAATGATAAAATTGTAGACTAGGTAATTGTCATGCACTGGCAGATCAACTCTGGTGATATTGAAGACAATAAGGTGTATGTTTCATGATATAATGCGATCGCAGCTCTTTTCAATGCCATTCATCAGACTTGTTATCTTCCTACATAAATAGGAACCACCTTCTTTCTGATCCGATCGTAGAAAGTAATTTAAAACCCTTTTTTTCCGTGAATCTGTAAGGAACGGATCGCCGTTTCAAATGACTGACATTAACTAGCCATATAACTACAAAGCATTCAATTTACTCATTTCGTTTAGGTGTGCCGCTCGTGTTTTTCAAAGAATTTTTATATGAGTGTACGCATTAGACACAACTCAAATCTCCGAAGAAATTTTCATATCGATCAACTACTTCCTGGTAATTTTATTTTTTCTTACATTCATTTTAGGTCTTTTAAGATTTTAATGTTTTTATTTAATTTATTTCTCTATGTATTTAGCTCTGGCAATTTTTTTGAGTTGTTTAAATTCACTTTCGATTAAATATTTTAAAAAAATTTTAATGCATTTTTTCAATATTGTTTTAACCTGATTCATTTTTTGGTATACTAATTTTGATTTTAACATATGAACCCAAAATTCATTTATTACTGTAAACTGTTTAACTGTTGTTACTATTTGACTATCTTTTGGATTTGTAATTTTGTTTAATAAAAGATAACTGAGTGATATCAGGGAGGTGAGGGAAGTAAATTACAATTCATAAGAATTTGACCTCCATGAAACGACCTGGGGGGCCTTCTTCTGAAGAAATGACAGCAGTTCTTCGATTACCAGGAGCTGAAATTATTCTTCATCACTGTTGTGATTGACCGGCCTTAGGAGGAGTCCGAGAGATTACTTTGCCCACATACACGTGAAGCTGTCTCGGTAGAAATGAACCCTGTTTTATTTCATTTTTTCAATCTCCAAGTGAATTTCAGATAATATGCTAATCAAACTTTTTATTATTGAATAACGTTATTGGTCTTAGTATTTATTGAGATAGAGCACTAAAGATTAAAAAATAATAAAATTCTTATGATTATATTACTATTTTTCATTCTGTATATAATTTTGTGTATATAAGTTCTGTGTATAATTTTGAAACCTTTTGTTTCTTTAAGTATTTTCGAACTAACAGTCCAACTGCTCTCGGTAGAATCTGTCAAATTGAATAATTCTGATTAAACCTTTCCAAAATTTCTGTGACGTATTCAGCGATTCGAGAAATTTGCTTGCGCCAGTTTAAAAACAAAGCAGGCAGGTGAAGTCTCACAAATGAGAACTGCTTTTAATTGCCAGACAATACCCGATTTTAGTAAGCCACACCTCGAGCTCTTGTTATTTGCTTTTTCGCATTATTAACACTCACTGATTTTTCTCAATTCAAATCTATTCATTCATCATCCACACAGCCAAGCTTCTCTTTTTTTGTTATTGAACACTATTAATACCAATTTCCGGCTTTTGTTTGTCTAGAAGATTTATAGTAATACAAAAACTTTGTAGGTTTGGTAAAATTTTTGACATACATAATTGTTGTAAATTTTGAATTTTCATGATCTTAAGGATGTTTAATCATTTGAGTTATCTAATTCACAATTTCAAACAAGAGAAATAGGTTAAAAACAACCTTTTCAAATTTCTAAACAAAATTTATTCAAAATTGTATATAAAAAAAAATTATATAAAAATACGTATGCGTCTTACAACTTAAATAAAAGTTTCAGCCAAAAAAGGAAGGTAAATGTTCAAAAGAATAAGATTGTGAGTAATTCGGCTAATTATGATTCAAGTTCATTTGAGATTTTCAGTACACGGTTCAACACCTCATGAAAGGGAGAAATTGAAATAAAATCGTCCCGACTTGCTTGAGACAATTATGTATTGTAGAAAGCTGTTGAAATTGTCATCTCAAATTTAAGAAAAGTTGACTTGGTGGTCTAAGGAATCCTGCTAAGATGACCTTTGTCTAGGGTCTCTGCATCAAAGCACGTTTCTATTATGGTACTTTGAACATATCCTCGTTCTTACACCTTTGCTTGAGGTTCTCGCGCGACTGACCTCATTGACTCTTAATTACAGCTAGATTGGAGAACAATTGTGGTATAATTGCCGGTGTACCAACAATGCCCGACAATGGCACGTAAGTTCCCCGTGGTACCGCATCGCGCATCCGAGAAACGTGACAGGGGGGCGTGTTCCATTGCAGAATTTCGTCTTTAGCTCTCTTTCATGTGAAATGCCAGATGTCTCGCATGTGGCGGACGCAATGCCGTTGTTCCTCGACGTTTTTTCATTTTTCGTCCAACCGTCTACTTGCACATACACTCGTATTCATGCTAAACTACATCAAAAAATTCTTTAACGTGCCTTCCTTCCTGCTGTCCTGTTTCATAAAAGCAGCATATTTTGGAATGAATTCGATTCTTTTTCTCTCTTCCGGATTCTTGTTTCAGGGCATAGTATGAGTTTTAAAGATCGATTATGAACAAAAGTAATAAGTGCGAGTGTTCGCTTGTTATAAACAAACGATGTTTCATTTTTTGAAAATTTGTGTGTTTTAATTCTTTTTTGTTTAGCGAAATATTCTTGGGTAGAATTATCGAAGAATTTGGGAAAATTATTATTTTATTTGACTAACAAATTTCAGCATAATGACAGAAGGGTTCTTTCTCGTGATGCGCAGAGTCATGCTGAAAAATGTAGACATACAACCTCGTCATAATGTATGTATCCATTGGCAGGTCATTATGCAAGCGTCTATTAGAATCGATCAGTCTTCTAGTGGGCGTGAGGCATATGACATCCAGAGAAGAAGGTCCTCGAGGTTGACACAACTCAGCAAAGAGTGAAGGGTAAAGAATCTGACGAACCATAGATATTCAATAAAGACGATCGTTAAGTCCATAGGGCGGTTCTCCTCCTATGATATCTGACGCCAGACACGTGCTGCCAGCACGAGTCGACGCTAAGAATGTGTAATATTCTTTCTTACTCTTTCCCTCAGCCCTCTAATTTTCTTTTTCTAAATTTATCCATTTCATGTAAATATTTACACAAATAAATTTCAGTTAATTAATACTTCAATTTTACAATTGAATTTCAATTTTACAAATTTAGTGCAAATTTTCATGTTTCGCTTTCTTTTTTAAATTGAAATCATTTTGAAAGGGAAGTTATTGGGGAATAGGATATTTCGCGGAAATTTTCCCTTTTGAATTTGAGAATAGGTTGTACAATAAAAAGACATGTTTCTGCGTAAGTAAATGCTTTCTCTGCAGATGGAAGTCAAATCAGCTACTTTGAATGCAACCCACGCTTTGCATTTGTTCTGTTCGAAGGTACAACCTCGTATTGACTGTATACCGTGGAACCAATTTCATGGTTCAAATTCGGCCCAGCTTCATTGTCAATTGTGACATCTTCAGACGTCCTTTGATCTTCGTCTAGAATTTGCTTACGTAAATAATATCGACTGATTTCTCCCACTGCTGACAACAAAACTGTTCACTTGAAATAATCCAGCAAATACGAACGTGTTACTTTTTCCAATAAATCAGAAGTGAATTGAACTATATCAATGAATAGGCCCATAACCGGTTTCCCTCATTGCATTGATTATTTACTGTTAAATAAACTATTACCAAAGTTGCTTGGGGAATCCAGTTGCTGTTCCTCGTCAATTAAACCAAAAAAATGGACAATTAATCAGAGGGAATCTAGGTAAGTCCAAAGTCACAGAATCTTTGAAAGTTTTGAAAAATTGAAACCGCAACACGTGTTGATTTCATATTTCCGGAAGGAACTTTTGCATGCATCTTTACCATTGTGAATGTTTCTTAACTGGGGTAGTGAAGAAAGGGAGCGAGGGTTAAAGTTCTAAGAACGAAACATTTAATCACCTCGGCAATTAGTATGATTCACTGCTGACGTCTCTATCCGCAGGAGAAGCCCTGCCTCGTTACTTTATTCAATTTTACTCCTTCTTTGGCGCCTTCGAATTAACCGCCCATTCATAGCCAATTTTGAAACAAGTGTCTTCTTAACTTTATTACAAACACCTTCAGGAATGTCATTCATTTTTCACCCTTTTATCTCTAGACAAGAAAGATTGCCCAAGTGCATTTTGCGTCATTTTTTATTTAACAAATCGCTTTTTTGTACTATTTTTGGCTGGATTATTTATTTATAAGATAATTTTTTATTAGTTTTAGTTTGAAATAAAAAAAAAATGAATAAAATAAGCACGATTTTCAACAGATTTTTTTCTGTTCTACTCAGAGAGGCATGTGCGACTTCTATGTATGTCTAAGAACTCGGTTGATAAGTTAGGAATCTGGGTTAATTTTTATTTTTTTCTGAAGTTCCTTTTTAAAAATAATAATAAGTGAGACATTCATAACGCACTTGAAGGTTTTTTAAAATGATTCCTGAAATTTGAAAGCAATATATCTTTATTAGGAACGCTGTAAGTAGTGAGAAACTATAGTGAGTCGATAACAAACTTACCGACATATTAGTTTCTCACTACTTACAGCGAAACTAGAAAAGATATTTCTTTCAAATTTTGGGAATCATTGCAGGAAAACTTTAAGTGCGTTATGAATGTCTGACTTATTATTGTTTTTAAAAAGAAATTTCAGGAAAAAATAAAAAGTAACGTATATTACTAACTTATCAACTGAGTTCTTGGACATGACCTTAAAATACCTGCTTTGAATAAGTAGTAATCTATAATGCACATTTCATAGTTATAAATTACGTTATAAATTAAATTATTATAGATTGCAATACAATAATCTATTATTGTATATAATAGAAAGAGTAGTAAAATATTTTTGTATTTTTAAATCAAAAATATGAATCTCAGTTTTGCAGGCAAAGATGTTTTGATTTGAAAAATAATGGAACAAATTTTCTTTAGTTCGAAAATGGGTTTTATATTTGACTTGAGGATTTGTATTTTTTTGAAAAAAAATCCGTTTAATTGCATAACGAGACATAACGTCCCCTTGAGTTTTGAACATCCGTTGAAAGTTCTCTAGAACTGTGTCATAACTCAACTTATTCCGAGGGTCGCATAAAAAAGAGGGTAAACGTGACGTTAAAATGACATTAAAAGACCCGAAATTCAATTTGAAATCTACAAATTCTTCGAATTAAATAATATTTCCAAAAAAGGCAAAAGATCCACTTTTACGAGTCTCGGCATAAAAAGTCCCAGTCATTAAAAGCAATTACCGAATCTGGCTTCTAATTTATCTTTATTATTCTCTAAATTGAAAAATGGGAATCTTTGGTATTAACATTATTTCTTTTACCTGTAAGTTGATTTGTATTCTACTTTATTTTTCTATTATTTTCATTAACCACTTTTTGTTTTTTAATATTTGCTTTTATAGTTTTTCACTTTTCATGTTTTCCTAATTTGTTATTATTAAGAAAAAAAATGCTCGTTATTCAGTTAATTAATTTGAAAACCGTACAAAAACGGCCAGACTTGAAATGTTCAAAACTTTTCTTGAGTTTAATAAATGGATCATTTATAAAAGTCAATTAACGTATATTTATTCACAGAAAACAACCGAGAAAATGACATTTTTATTTAAATAAATGAGAACTGGGGATTTAAATTAGAAAAATATTCAAATTGCATTTCCCTCTTTTGTATTCATCAGATAAAATGAACAGCCTGATGCTTTTTAAATATAAAACAAAAGTTTTTAATAAAACTGTCATTTGAAGAGTTTTTGTTCTCCCGTGGCTAAAACCGTTCCTAAAAAGTGGAATAAAAAATTTGTTTAAAAATAAGTAAGGAGGAATAAAGTGATAATTATTATGGACCGTCGAATCGGCCATTTACTGAGCTTCTCAAGCATGAACGACAACGTAGTCACGTGTCTTCGGTTTACGAAACGATTTATAACTGGCGAAGTGCCTGTCGACGAGCGCGTCTTTGCCACAAACCGGAAGTCGTGGGCTCTTTGTCTTTTTTGCTCTCCTCTTCTTCCACTGCTGGTTCATTTATCATATCCATATTCTCCGGTTCGTGCTATTCAGCCACTCGTCAGACCAGATTATTGAATTAGATATACAAGCAATTGAATTGATTCTTGTCCAGTCATTCTACTCGACTTCACAACCATATTTATAAGATGGCGAAACGCCTGCTGGAGTTTCAATTCTTATTGAATGTAATTTTTAACATCTCGCCTTCAAAATCACTAAGTCATTCCATTCAATTTCAGTCATATTACCACCCCTTTGAAAATTTCAAAAAAGAGAGAAAAAGCTTAAGGTTTAATTTAGGTAATTAGGTAAATTTATTTGGATCTACTTAAAATTTATGTTGCTATAATAATTATTCGAAAATTTCATTACATTTTATCACTGGTTATTTAAAAATACAATTAATTAAAAATATTACCAACGTTTGCTAGAATTCTAATTTAAAGCATTTTTTTTAAAAAAAATGAGAAAAATGTTAAGAGGATAGAGTTTGTTTTAATTTTGCGATAAAGAAGCAAAATGTACACTCACGCGACGTTAGAAGTTATTACATTTGGTGGCGGTTGACGTGCGACGATAAATCGATGTCGCTAAAGCAACAGTCACAGTTACAGAAATATGATGTAGTGACGTTAACACATCGTAAACTGAGAGATACTTTCGCCTCAAATCCTTCTAAAATAAGATTCATGGCAACTGACAGGTCTTCTTTATTACACTAGTATTTTTATCATCAGAAGTGACTTTATCATTTTGGTGAATTTGTATTATGTTATGATTTTTATTACTTTATACTTTTTATTTACATTACTTTTTGATATTTATTTATCACAATCGTGAGGAATTTTGCTTTAATAAGTAGTTCAAGATTTTGCAAAATTAACCTAATAAGCTGATTTGAAGTTAACATTATTATACTTACTTGCGTCGATGTTCTTAAAATAATTTGTAAATGTATCGTTTGCAGGTTGGATTTTATGACTTGCTTTTATAATAATTAAACTGACTATTTAATTAATTTATTTAATAATTAAGTTTTGTAAAAGATGTTCTTTAAAAAGGAAATAAATATAAATAATAATTTCAATTATCATAAATTTTATTATACAAATTATAATATATTGTGATTTATTTAGTGATACAATTTATTTATTTATTAAATATGAAGATATCTTGTTAAAAATAACACTATTAGACTGTTGTTATTGTTATTGTGAAAGTTTCAAGGGAATGTCTCCCTTTGGTGTCGTATGAACAACCAGATACTTTAATGACCTTTAATGGTGACCAATTAGTTCGTATCGCTCGTAATTCGTAATAATGTCGGTTTCGCGTTTCAGGTTTGCCGACTGAATTCACAAGAGATGCGTTTTGGTCAGACGAATAAATATGATCGGTGTTGTTTGACCATTAGGTTTGATCGATGAGTTTCTCCTCACTGAATAGTCCGAATCACGAGAAAACATTTATGTTTGTTATATATTTAATATTCATAATTAAATTTTTATTTTTACACCCATGTGTATGTAGCATACCAATTTCAAAAATAAACCCAAAATAAGCCTTCAAAAATAAAATAATAAATTATAAAAATTATAATAATAATTTAAATATAATAAAATATAATTTTAGGAAAATATTCATGAAACATTATTATACAAATATAGTACTTTCTGTTACTTTCTTTTTATCGTAAAATTCAAAATTAGATTACGAAAATATGTTTGAATCCGTTAATTATTAATAGTCTAATAAATTTTCTATGAACACATTATTTAGTGTTTTTTATCGATGGTATATGAAATCTAAATATTTACATGAAACTTAAAAACATTTACCATTTCTAGAGAAATTCTTTCTACCCCTAGATTTATAAAGACAAATGGCCACATGTGCTTCCAGTTAATGGTAAAATTTTGGTATGTCAAATCGGAAAATAATTTACCAGAAGATTGCTAGATGCTTTTAGAGAAACTTAAGGAAAGATTTTCCTTCTAGATTTTCGAGAAATGTTGACGAAAGCTGAAGCAGACCGAATCTATCAAATTGCCTTATATCTTTGGTTTTAAAGAAGCCGCCTTCTAAGATTAGAGGATCTTTATAGAGACATTTTCGACACGAAACATTCTACTGTTTTTCAAAAATATCAAAATCTTAAAATTGTATAGATAATTGCGATTATCCTTAAAATAAAGTCGTTAAAGGGGGTCCTTTTTATGCGGACATATACACATACATATCTTATGCTAATCTTGTGGATGTGAGTTCTGCTGACCACATGCCCTCCACCTTGTTAGGATCTTTTGTTACGCCTGGTTATCCTTGGATGCTTTTGATGGACCAGTTAAATATTGCTGTCTTCATTTCGCAAATTTGAAGATTCATTTGGACCCGTTGTGACTTATTTTAATATTTAAAACTGGGTTTCAATTTTTGTAACTACAATAATAGTGAATTTTAAATATTCTAAACTACAAAACAAATTAAATTTGCATTTCCATATTTACTTTGCGTGGGTCACCTCCTTGTATCTTCTTTGCCTCTCCCATATTTTTTTATTTTATTTAGTTAAGAATACACATTTTTGGTAATAATTTGGTCAAAAAGCGAAAATAGTGTTCAATCTTGTTTATTAAACCATGACTACAGAGTCGGAAGGCTTCACAATAAAATGACATACACAATAAGTATGAGTGCTGAATTTACAACGACAAATTCTTCACAAAAATGCAAATCAGAGAAGTTTTTAACAACTCAAAAATACAAATTCCGAACTCGTTGGAAGTCTTAAGGTGACATTTTTCATAAAATAAAATAGAAAGAGAACTAATGAGCAATATTCGTCGCATTAAAACAGCAAAAAACATTCGTTTCACGAAATAACCCTGACGTGAAGTCTAGATAACAACCCAGAGAAGAGCATGAAAATTCTTTACAAGAATAGCAACGCTCTCTAAAACCTTAAGGAATTATCAAACAGTAACATTTTTATCTTTTTATATTTTTTTTAGCAACATTCTATCATGAATAATATCCGCGTTTTTTTGGATATTACGAATGATAATACCAGTTTTTATATTTAATAATACTAATAATTGAAATGCTATATTTTTTTGGTAGTAAAGTAATTAAAATATTTTAAGATAAAATTTAAAATACTTATAGAAATATCGCACAGCCTCAGTTTTACAAGGCAAACCTATGCATGTTTCTAAGTAGGAGCATTTGGGCGCATTTATATCCTTCAAGCGGTTTGGCTTTGGTAAATATGACACCCCGGTGTCCTCGAGAGCTTGCTAACCAGTCCCAAAGTGTCGACGCATGTTTCGCTCGTCAAGTCCTTTCCTCTTTGGCCTTCTTGATGATGTACTCCGAAATGCCACCCACGTTCACTCGACTCCCATTGATCTGCTTCGAAGCTCACTACATGTGTAAACCTGCACCCAGAAACGAATTTCTTTGAATCAGCAAAGGACTTCTTTAAATAACGACCAAAGCTCACTTTTATTCGTTATACTTTCGAAAATTTGATTAAATTTCATATAATTGTTTACTCTATTACATCCGCTATTTTGACTTTTGGAAATATAACAAATTCTTATTTAGCAGACTTAAGAACCTCCAACTAACAAGTTTCACACAAATTTGGCCAACCTCTACAATTTTTTCAACCATATTGGAGATTTTAATTTTTCAAAATTTAGTGAGTATCTCTATTTTCTGCACATTAATGTAAAACCAAATATTTATAATAAGGAATATCTAAATTATCAGAAAAAAGGTTTCTAAATATTTTTTGAACTTTCTTCGCTTTTAAATCTGAGCTGCTAAATAATTAAATTATTTTGGTAACACTTTTTTATATATAATTTTTATATGTAGATTTCTGAAAAATAAAATTATAGTTTAATCCTATAGTGCCGAAATAAAAGTTTAAAAGAAACTTTTTTGAAAAATGGTTTCCTTGATCGTTATCTAAAGAAAATAAATTTGAAAATCTTACTTATTGTTTTGTCTTAAACGAAACTATTCTGATTAAAATACAGATTGGAAACTTTTTAAAAATATGAATGGAAAACATTTTTGGTAAGATAAGTGTATAGTTTACGTGCGAGAAAAACCTGAAAAAAATTAATTATTAATTGATTAGAACAGTACCTTATTTTCTAAAGTTTTCAATAGTAAGATATTTTTGCAACTGATCATCTTAACAATTTATATAGTATGAAATAGATGTGTACATGAATTAATATTACATTTGAAAAACGAATTTCTTCGAGCCAGGGAAAAACTTCTTTAAATATCGACCACAGCTTTCACTACATTTTATTATTCTAATTCTTATTTTTATTATTCTCTTAGAAGTTTATAAATATAACTTTTTAACATAAAACGTTAATAAAACTTTATTTATATTTAAAATTAAGTACAAATAAGTTAGTGAAACTTTACAATTTGATGAAATTTATGAAAAATTGTGTTTAGACAGAGAAATTCATTCACTGGTCGTTATTTGAAGAAATATTATGAATATTCTTCATTTTTTAATACACAGTTCTTAACGGTTTTGAAAAAGAAATAAAAAATATGTTTAGTATGGGATGATCTGTAAAAAAAGGATTATTTTTAAACTAAATTTATTATTTACAACTAAATTGAATATTTACAACTAAATTCATTGACATGAAAGTAAATTATTTTTTAAATTAGTTAATAACAGTTAATGGAAATAATTATAATTAAGGTAATTAAAGTTGATATTATTTGTACATATATTCAATAGTGTAATTTTTCAGAAGCAAATTTTCGTATAATTATACCAAAATCAGGAAATCGATTTGTAAATTGATTTTGATTCAAAAATTTAATTATTATTTTCAAATTTCAAGAGACTATAAACTTGCTGAATTCAATTATTAAGTATAGAACTTCAGATGAAGTTTTTTTAAAACAATTTTAGATCATTCAGCCCCAAATAGAAAACTCTAGATATCAATAAAACAAAATATAAATTATTACGTTTTTACATGAATTTTAATATAGAATTTGATTTGATTATATAGTGATTGTTTGTAATAAAGATTAATATGCTATTAATTATCTGATGGTGTCACTTACAGGGGTTCAAAAACTTTAATGATCATCTGGCTTCATTGCAGGGTGACGACAAAATGACATACTGATCTCTGGTAAAGATTTATATTCAGGGGTCACAAGAATACATTTCACCTTCTGCATTTTATGCATTTGATCCTGGACATCACTCTTTATTCATAATTAATCATAGGCATATTTTAATGGTCATTTTAATATCAATCTACTACCTAAGATTAAAATAAAGCAACCATTTTTTTATTTCTCTTTCTGTTCTCTGATTATGTTCAGTTTTCTATCCCTTTACAATCCAAAATAATTTTTTTTTGCATTTAACATTCTTTAAATGTAATATAGAAAAGGCTGTAAAAAGTAAGTAAAGCGGTTTGATTCAGTGTTCTGTTCATGACTAAATAAGATTTTTCCGCTGGAAGTTTAAACAAATAAAGAAATCTTATTAATAATGCATTTGTGAAAACTAATTTATACCCTTTAATATAAATTTATCAAACACTTTTCTTCTTTACTACGCTGCAATTTTAGAAAGTTTTTTTCCGAAGAAATAATACTATAACTATAAAAGTACTAAGAATTGTAACTAACCATTGTTAGTATTAATGAAAATCGATCTACTCTGGTTAAAAAAAATTCTTTTGTAATATTTTTCGCTATTATTTCATTGCTCTTTATATATACTCGCACATAAGCCTTTCTTATCTCAATATTTTTTATTTATTTATACATTAATCTATGAAAGTAAAGTTTTTAACAATGAAGATAAGAAATTAAAAGTATGAAAAAATTCCATCGTTAAAAATTCGTCAAAAGTAAAGTATAATTGGCAAGTTGTTTTAAAAAAAAGAATCTTTATAATGACTTCCAAAAATATCCATATTCTTGGAAGAATTTTTAGGGGTCTAAATTTAGTGATAATTTATTGGTTTAGACGAATACTGGATCTGTAAAAGAAATGTATTGTCATTGGAAGTCTGATTCGTGGGGTTGTAAATTGAATAACAAACGTTCCCCTTCTTGACTAAATCACCGAAAATTCACCCTACCTTATGAGCAGCTCGACACTAACCGCACCTCCCGCGAATTGCTACGACCCAACCCCCTTCTGCTGCTTTGCATAACGATCTTATTTCGTAATCTCTCCCATATTGATCCGGTTTACGCTACAATGTGGGGTTGAAAATTGTTTATTGCGCGCCCGTGACGACCACGCAGACCTCATTTTCCATTATTTACTCTCCCTTATTCCTTTATTCGCGTGCTTTTTAATGCAATCAAACTTTTACCGTATTTGCATAAAATTAATCTTGCAAACTTTAAAAATGCTATAAATAATTTCATTCCAAGTATTTCAAGCCAATCTGACTAGGAAGTAAAATTTTGTTAATTATGATATGAAATCAAGCATCTCAAACTGAATTAAACTATTTTGAATTGAGTAAAATTAAATTATAAAATAACAAACATTTTGTAAAATTTGAAACAAGAATAATAAGATGAATAAAATTTTATTGAAAAATGTGGTGCTAAAAGTGATTTATTTTATCGGACAAGTAATTATAATTTGAAAAGAAAAGGGATGAATTGTATTGTATTTCAAGGGCAAATGTCACAAGTAATAATAGAGTGATGATCTTGATATCTTAATGACGTTAATTGAATAGAGATCCTAATTACTCTGGAGACAAACGGCAGTCTTGTACATAATACAGAAAGGAGGCAAGTCATGCTCGCTAATAATCCTAAAAGCTTGATTATCTTGTGACCCTTCAGCCTAAAAAATGGCTTTGCGGCTTTTATTTTAAATACGATTCTTCATCCAAAGAAAAAAATAAAGCTGCTTTTAGACCCTTCCGACATCGTAATTACGGAAATTTAAAACATTCCTTACTAATCAGTACATACAATTTTTTATATCTCCTATCTATTTTCATAAGGTATCTACATTTTAAAAATTGATAACCGTTAATCTCTTTAAACATTTATCATGAATGATTTTGAAATCAATATTTATAAGTAATCATTTGTGATTAAACACTTGTCTTTAATCATGTATTATTGTAAATAAGTAAATTTTTAAGAAATACCCGGCAAAATGGGTAATTACAAAAGTATCATTCATTGTGTAGATAGTTTCCGGAATATTATAAACGAATCTGTTTCTTTGAAAGAAAATCGAATATTGTTGGTCTTATTTTTAAAAATTTGAAACCTTTGGGATAGTTTTGAGAACGATGAGGATTGGTGGTTTCGTTTCTGGCCATTTAGAAATACAAACCTTTCTCAATGATATCTCAGCGTGAGACTGGTTTTGCATCCGACATCCATGCTGCTGCTAGGGAGCCTGATTCGAAGAGGGAGATGAAGCACCATGGAGAATGGAAGGGGGTTGATGTTATGACGGGACATTTCATGGCTCGAAGGATCCGGGACCTAACGGCCCGTGCGATATTACCAACGTAGGAACCCCGTCCCCTTTTTTTTATTGCCTCGCGAATTCGTTGCATTAGGCAGTACGTTCTCTGTGAAAGACTACGAATTACATTTTTCACTCTCCATATCAACATACGATGCACCTCTATTTCTTTTGTAAATCTAACCAGAGCTTTGTCTGATAGCTCTGTCTTTGTTAAATTTGTTAAAT
This sequence comes from Ganaspis sp. Gsp50, assembly GCA_011057455.1. NCBI lineage: Eukaryota > Metazoa > Arthropoda > Insecta > Hymenoptera > Figitidae > Ganaspis > Ganaspis sp. Gsp50. The sequence continues at coordinate 28,354 of WNHD01000050.1, forward strand.
TTTGTTTAAAAAACATTGTCAAAAACTTTGTTCTAGCAGATTTAATTAAGCATATTATGAAATCGTGTGTGAAAGTTGTATGTATCTTGTTAAAGTTTATTAAATTGTTCTATTTTTTTAAGAAAAGAGCAAATGAATCAGTACTTCAATTAATATTAATTAATATACATACTTGCATTAATGTTCTCCATTCGTACTACTTTAATTAATTGTAATCGTCCTGTAATTGGTTTACTAAGTCGTTGTACTTCAATAAACATATTTGAATTCTTGCTTTTAAATCAATGAATAAACTTTAATCAGTAAAATGCTAATAATAATGCAATCAGTCGAATGTTAATATTTAGTTCTTGAGTTGATAGTCTCCATAACAATAGTTCAATTACAGGTGAATTCACCTAATAAATCAATTTTAATTTAACTAGTATAGAATGATAAATAAATTTCAATTGTTTCAAGAATCAGTCATTTAGGTAGAAGAAAATACCAATGGAACTTTTCCGATAATTTAGATGAACTATAATCTATAATTTAAATAAACAGTTTCGATAATCTATATGAACAAATAAATTTCCTGATAATTTGACAAGAAAAAATAGGAAAATATTATAAAGAAAAAGAAAATAATTAAAGGGAAAAAATAATTAAAAATGGAAAGGAAATAATAAAGTAAAGGAAGAGGTTATAATAAAGGATAATATAGAGTAAAGGTTATAATAAAGATAATAAAGGAAGGAAAAAAAATTACAAGAAAAAAAGAAAGTGATGAACTCTAAAAAAATAAAATTTGCCTCTGAATTATAAAATATTCTCGTTATTATAAAGTTATTATAAAGTATTCTCGTTGTTCAACCAAAGACGGGACGGGGTTTCCTTTTATAGTATAAAAAAAGATAAAATCCCTATAAGTGGACAGAGGACACTTACGTTTTTGGCAAAGGATCCTGAAAAAGATTGTGCTTAAATTGTCAAAGATCCATCCGGAAGTTGTCCATCCTGGATGAATGTCGGCCAGAAGCGTCGTAGCGATGATAGCAGTGACAAGAGCAAGGGTCAAGCGAGGAGACTTCGTTGAGGCTTGTAGTAATCCGTCGACGAACGATAACGCGAGACGACCGGATCGTTGGGAAAGGGTTGTGATCAAATGAAATCTAGTGCCGTGATTTGGTTTTACTGACAAAAGCATCGTTTATTTTCTCTGTATCTCTTTTAAATGAATTTATAATCTTCATAATAATAATAATACTCTAGTAATAATAATTAATAATAATAATAATAATTAATAATAATTAATTAATAGTAAGATAATAAGACTTCAAAGGGTGATATGGGTCGGTACGAGACAAAGTTGCAAACGTCGAACTCGAGAAAAATTATTATTCGAAACATTCAGAATTGAAGCTAACTCGAGATATTGAAATTGCCGACGTTTGTAACCTGACCGACGATCGTATTTCCGGTGTTCGCGTGGGGACTTCCCGGGGAACGTAGTCGGTGTATGGTACAACCTGATCTTCAATTCCCAAATCTAGAAAGTAAGCTTTTCCATTAATGTTTCATTTTTTCTAAAGCAATTCTATTCTTGGTTAAAAATACATTTTTAAAATAAGTTGTCATTGATGTTAAAAAAAGTTGGATTTGGTATATCCATTTTCTCCCGTCAGCTTTAGTCATTTTTTATTTTGAACATTCTATATATTCATTAGTATTTTCGGTTCTTTTAATTCTTTCTATATCTAACTTTGCTAATATAACTTTCTTAATCTTCTATGAAATATTTCTGAAAAATAGTTTGTAAAATTTAAATGAATATTAAATCAATATAAATTCCACGAAATAGAAATAAGTTTTTTATATTTCATAAAAATTTCTTTGTTATATAGTATGAAAAATGCAAAAATATTCTGCAGAAAAAGAAATATATATTCCACAGGAAAACAAAAAATAAAAATAATAATTCGACAATTATTTTTTAAATGTGTTGAAATAAAATAGTTTTAAAACATATGACAATATTTTATAAATCTGCAGAATATTTCTCAAGATATAAATGCATTCCACAGTAATATTTCAGTAAAAAGGCATGGAACCAATTCAGAAGTATTCCTTACAAAATTGTTTAATTTTATGTCAAATTCCTTTTTGTAAAACTAGATATTGTTTTGTAAAACTAGATATTGGAATATAACTGCAATACAATTTCAGTATTTACCTGTTGAATTCCAACATTCATGTAAGATATATTCCATAAATTAAATATTCCTGAAATTCATGTAATTAATATTCCTGAAATTCATGTTAGAATTACTCATGAAATTAATATAGGAAATATTCCATTATTCGTGAAAGAAATGTTTTGTCATTAACGCAAGAAACAGGGTGGTAGCAAAATTTATTTTCAATTAATTCCTTTACTGTTTTTGCTTTTCGTATTTTTCCTGATCTTTACTGCCACAATTGTATAAAAAATAATTCTGAAATTTCCGAAAGAATTAATTCCGGAACTGACCTAAATATTCATTTAATTCCCAGAATACTCCAGATTTCTCTGAATGGAAAATATCTTTGTTTATGAATATAATTGTTCTTATAAAATTTTCTTCCTGGAATATATACCTGGCATATTTTATATCATGATGCATTCATCTGTGATGATAGATTTCTAACAGGGATCAAGTTTTTAAGAATTGTTCAAAACAAGAATAAAATGACTATTGTATTTTGGACAAAAGAAATCTGAATTGTAAACTGAGCAACAAAACAATAGAAATTGCAAACTAAATAACAGAAATTATTAGTTGGTAGATAAAGCCGAAAAACGTTTCTGCGAATACTATAAAGCTTTCTAGATTTTGGGTATTGAGGATGAGAGCCTGTGTCTGTGTGCACAAGGATGCGTATAACCTTTCTCTCTCTCTTTATACAATATTATATCCCTTCAATATAATATCATCTCGTACTTTCTCGCGCTCACTATGTATAAGTATTTACACGTTAACGATCGGTGATTGGTACATTATAAGTGTGCTAGGGTTGCACGGGGATGTGTCGGCCTAGCCTAGAGACTATGTACAGGTGGCGGGGACGATGGTGAAGGAGTCTGCGCGGTCCCTGGAGTGCCAGGATTGCCGGGATTCTGCGAAACCGTGTAGGAGTTGTTTTGACGCGATTGCTGCTGATGGTGCTGGTGCTGATGGGGATGATGGTGTGATTGCTGATGATTGTGAAGGAGGGAAGAGGATTGGGAATGATTTTGATGGTGGATCAGGTTGAGATTCAGGGGGTAGGATAAGGGGGAGCCCAGTGCCGTTGAACCGTTATTGCAGCCACCGGCTCCGGGCCCCACCGGGCTCAGTGCATGCTCATCCCCGCGTGTGGATGATGGTGTGGTACGGAGGTTGCGTGATGATGCGGATGGTGCATTAGAGGAGGGAGATGCGGGTGGTGGGGATGGTGTGGGGTCAGAGGCGGTGGGGTCATCTGCATTGGGGTCATGGGCGTTGTCGGCTGATGCGACAGACTGGTGTTGTTCTGGGTGTCCTGCCCCGCTCCCGGTGCCACTAGGGCCTGAGGAGCCTGGGACGGAGGCGGTGGTACCGAGCTGGAAGTGGGACTCTGCTGACTCCCGTTGTCCTCGCTGTCGGAGCAGGACTCGGCCGACGAGCTCCCCGCTCCCCCCTTGCCCTTGCTGCCGCTGCTGCTGCTGCTGCTGTGCGTCTTGACGTGCTTCGCGAGATGATCGCTGCGCATGAACCGCTTGTTGCAGACCGGACAGGCGAATCTCTTTTCGCCGGTGTGGGTTCGAAGGTGCCGCTGCAACTCATCCGAACGTGTGAACCGCTTGCCACAGAAAAGCCAGTTGCAAACAAACGGTCGCTCACCAGTGTGCCACCGTAAGTGGGCCTTAAGATGAGATGTTTTCCCGTAGACCTTGCCGCACCCTGGTATGTGACAACTGTGGATGTTCTTCTTCCGAAGGTGAACGCCAGCAGGTCCCAGCCTCTCAGCTTCTTGGCAGTTGGGGCAGTCGCAGGTCGCTCTTCCGGTGTATCGCCTCTGGGAGCGGGGTGATGGAGCCTGACTCACGTTCGCGCCTCCGGTTCCACCGCCTTGAGGACTCCCAGCACCACCTCCACTTGCAGCTGCATGATGATGAAGTCCAAAACCGGGTGGTCCACCCGGTAACATAGATTTGTAGGTATCCTGAAGAAGATTATGCCCAGCAGTTGTTGCTGACGTGAGAAGATGATTCCCGGCAAGTGCCAGGCTTGAGTAATCGGCTGAATAGTTAGCCATTTGTGCAGCATGAACTCCAACTCCTACAGTTCCACTCACATCTAACCAACCGCCTGTAGCTGCTCCATGAACATCCCACCAGCCATCGCTAGCTTTAATTCCACCGTGCGTAGCACCTGGCATTGTATTAAAGGGCCAGGATTCATAGGGATGTCGTCCATAAACGGAGCCTAAGGTCGCGCCTTCGACCTTGCCTAGGATGCTGCTTTGATGATGATGTGGATCACTAGCCGGTTGTGCACTTGCCGTACCAGGAAAGTAGAGATCACTTCCGTATTGTGGCGCCGTTGAAGCGCAGGACGTCACCGGTGCTCTGGCATAACCACCAGTACTCCCAGCGCTGCTGGTTGCTGTTGGTCTCTGCGTGACACCAGTTGTCGTGCATCCGGTGCCACTTCCGCCCGTGTGCTGTGGTGAACTCCCGCTGCTCTGCGGACTCTTTTTCCAAGGGTGAAACCCCTTTCCTACCGCTGCGTCTGCCAACGGCGGGGGACTCTTGTTGCTCAATTTGTTACATTGCGCCGCCAGCATCGCCAAGGGTGTTCCCCTAAGACCCGGATGATCCTGCAACAGAAAAAATACCAACACATTAATTCTTAATCTTCTCAAATGTTCCTTCCTCAAGTAGGAAGTATCTACTCTTTCTTTAAATTTAAATATGTCGTAAATCCATTAAAACTCCCAGACTAATGTTATCACGTTTCTGAAACTTTAAAAGAATCATAAATATTTAAAAAAGAGACCATTAGGTACAGACTTTTAAAATTGTTTAAAGTAGTGATGCTCTTTTTATAGCCAAGCGGTTAATAGTGAACGTAGTTTATTAAGAAAATTCCATAAATCTCCAAAAAGAGATTGATGATTTTAATCTGTAAATTAATTTGCTCTTAACAAAAATTAATTTCAATTAGCTTATTAATTTGGAACTATTAAAACACCTTTTAACAGATCTGATAAATTTCGAAAACTTATTTTCGTAAATTTGACGCCCCTATTAAGTAACTTGCTTTGTAGTGCTGCCGAACAGTTATCAGCAAATTACCAATATTCACGCAATCTGTTAGCAACTTTCCATCAACCTTGAGCCCAATCAAGACCTATTCTTTTTTGCTTGAATCGAGAAATACTTCCTGAATTCATGAAACTTTTTCCCTTTCCTGAATTTGATTCGTAAAATCCGGACCTGTTTGTTGAAAGGGTGTCCGTGTAGGTTGTCTTTTATCGGTGTTAGTGCGACATTGGACCTTGTGGGGGCGTGTCGCCTCGATGGCGCCGGCTGCTAATGGCCGCGGGCCGCCAGACTTTAATTTCCTGCTGCTTCCGCGGACCCTTTGCTTTACCTTTCTGTTCGAAGGCTCTATCTCCCTCTCTTTTATTCATTCAGACCATGCTACGGTGTCCTCACACCACCATTTGCTTTTTGGTGCCCGCTGACAGCTTCGACCCAGGTTCTTAGAGAATCCACGACAATTTGCATGAAAAAACTTATTCATACATCCTAGATTACTAGAATCTATCTAGTGTTTTACAAACCGCAAGGATCATTATACTATAAATGTTATAAACCTTTGAATCATTATTCGACAAATTTTATGAACCCAGGGTTATCATTCTGCCAATTTCACAAACCAAGGATCATTATTGTATAAATTTTATAAACCAAGGATTATTATTCTACTACGGATCTTACAAACTCTGAGGATAATGATCCTAACAGTTTATAAAATCAGTAGTCACCCTTTCCAAGACGGATGCCAGTCAGGTCAGTTTACTGACCGATGCTGTAAACTTTCCATTTGCATGAAACTACCTTCGATGAGGTCAGTCGACCTGCCTCAGGTTCCATTACCCCAAGAAGCCAATCTTCAATCTCTCTAGGCTAGGAGTGCACCAATTTTGTGTCATTATACACCCTCGGGGGAGTACTTTTGCTTTTTCGGTACCCTGAGAACAAGGACTGCTGCATTTGCTTTTTTTTAACGGTTTCGTCGCAATTATGGGAACCCGTCTACCTTCCGATATTAGCGGGATGCTCTCAGAAACCTTAGAATCTCTTTTACATTTTTTGAAATCCTTTTGTCATTATAATCTTTTGGATCGTGGAATTGAATTCTCTCTTCCTTCATGGAATCTTATCTGGAAAGTTACAAGTTTATCTAAATTACTTGCGGAATTTAGTAAAGAAAATTTTTTTTCACAAAAGTGATCTCTTTACATCATCTGGTAATTAAACTCTTGCATCGTTTTTGTTAGAAGACACTAAGATTTTCAAAGATTTTTTTGTCTTGGCGACACTGATGGAAAGTATCTAGATACTCATTGTTGGAGAAACTGGAACTATATATGTTATAATGGTGAAGTTATGAGGGATGAGTTTTGGCGCTTGCTCATTGGATGTAAAGTAAGCATCCCCTTGAAAGGAATGAAGGCAAAATCTCCCTAGATTCAAGTTGTGGAAAAGGTGGAGTTTCGGGGAAGAGGGAGTGCGTATCACGGTTGCTGTACGAGCCACGCCCTCTGAAACTCGCTGGGTGTAATAGGAAGGGTAGGTATTGATCCGGACGAACAATGCGATGAACCTTCAAGAGACAACGACATCTCTCAATTAGACTTCCTGACCAGACCAAGTCCAAAGTATCCCATCCTCAAGAAAAAACAAACCATCTACATTTCGAATCAGTTCTAAAATCTTACTCTTATTGGTATATACCTTTTATCAACTCGATATAAAAGCGTCAATTCCCTAAAAATGGGTTTCCTTTACGTACAATTCAAATCCTAATCTTATGATTAATATCCTAAGCCGTTTTCTTCTTCAGAATCATGTAAGTTGGTATTTTTGAAACTATATAAGCAGGTACATATTTTATTAGATTTTTATTTTATTAGTCAGTTTTCTGAATAGTATCATAAACTAGTTTGAGTATGAAACTCAAGTGCGAAATGACATAATAAAGTATAGGAATATTAAATTGAAACTGACGATTGAAAAGGTTAGGGGAGGATTGCAATTAGAGGTGGAGAGTATTGCTGCGATTATACGTTAATGAGAACGAGCCAGGTACGCTAATAGGGATATTGATTAGTCGAATACCGGTCAGAGAGGTGACGAGCTCTACAATTATTACTCGCGGCACAAAAAGAAGTCGTTATAGGTATAAGCGTGATGGAGGGTAAGCGCCTTAAAGTCGTCAATCTCGCGAATCGCGAGCTATTCCACCCTTCAACCCGCTAATTATCATCAATGCCTTTCGCGTTGTCCGTTCGTAGAACTTGAAGAGAAATTTCCCCATCCTATAATCCACAATTTCTTCAACAATTTTTATTTTCAAACAACTAGAAATCATCTTGTTGATATCTTGTTGATGACAATCTAAATTTTCCATTCTTTATAACCTTCTCTAAACTTGTGAAACGTTTTTTAAAGTTCCTTTACAGACTTTTTTCGAAGTTTAAAAATGGCGAAAAGAGACGTATTTGTCACAGTTAGAGAATACAAGGATAAATGATTGATTAGAGACAATGATGAAATAAACAAGAAGGATTAACAATAAGTTGCTATAATGTAAAATACCTGAGAAATGGATTTGGAAGGCAATGAACAATAAATCATGATAAAAAAGTTTTCGTGAACATCTTAAGTTCTGTAACGATTATCTATGGCGCCTAAGGAGGGAAAAGGACGATTGAAGCTACTAGTGAGTCAAGTGCCGAACGAAAATTATGACTAAGATTGACTATGCAGGTTTCTTACATCTCGAGTTTGTCGGCAGAGTTAAAAGGCGGACTAAAGTGGAATGGGTGCGGGTTTGATCCTTTGTTTTAGCCGCGTGACGTCACGCCCATCGTATCCAGCTAGAACTAATAACGCCCGAAGCTACACCACGCATAAATTAAAACCAGGGAGCTTGACCATTTCGTCTCTTTCCTTCTTTCACTCTTGTTCCAGGTCCTTCTTCTTTCAGTCGCTTTTACTGTTGATAAACCTTTTCTTACTTTCTTCCGCTCTATATCTTTTTTTCGCTCTTCACCTCCTTTCTTGTTTTGCATCTATTCTTTCCTGTTTTCATATTTCATCTTCTCTTTATAATTCATCACTACTTTCTTCTTTATCTACTTTCTTTCATCACTACTTTCTTCATCATCTTTATCCTCTTTATCTCATCATTTCTCAGCTGTTTCATTTTATCAATCGCTCATTTACTTTCTTTTTCTCTTTTATCATCCCCTTCCCTTCTTTTACTTTTTATTCGTCTCCTTTCATTCTCCGTGACTAAGTGTTCACTTAGTTTCAAAAATATTTAAAAAAATAAGTTTGTTGCAAGATTAGTACACTTTCTCTGGTTTTTGGAATGACAGCTGTGCGGGTGGATTGAGGAAAGAGGGTCGAATGACAGACTGACGAAAGCTGACAGTGCGAGGGTGCGAACGAGGTAAACTGAAAGGGTAACCACTCACTGGTTTTCGAGGCTAACCGCAGCTGACGTCTCTGATACTTTTCGATCTCTAACGCCTTCTATAAACACCGACTACTCTCTAAAAATACATGTAATTCCTAATTCAAAATGAAAGTTTAATCTATTACCTTAAATCTAAATCTTTCTTTTTTGTTCTAAAAATAATTTTTTTCGTAGAACAAATTATTTAAAAAGAAAAGGAAACTTTCAAAAATAGAAGAGCAAAAAGCTGAAAGAAATATTAATCAAAAAGAAGTGATTAATTAAAAATGTATATTAATCAAAATGAGCAATTAATATGATTATAAGTAATTCAGAATCTTTAAAATTAGTTAAAATTCTCATAGTAAGAAATTAAAGTTCCTTGTCAAAAAAGTGAAAATGATTATAGAGTCAAGTATTGGTGTTGTTTTTTCAGAGACCACCCAAATCGATGCAATCAAGGGAGGAATGAAAACGAGCATTGCATGTCGTTGCATAAATAATGTCGAATGCTAACATAGGGTCTTGAAATAATTTTTTGACATTTCAATTGAGTGGGCAATTATTCTAGAGGAGATATACGCGTAAAAGATATCAGCATTTGATAGTAAGAGGCATTACTTTCAGTTCTATGAAATTTACCGAGAGGACTTAGGCAAGGAGGAGCGATTGTCTGATAACACGAATGCAGGTTACTTGTAATGCTAATTATTTGTTTATCAGAAAATGCATGCAAGCGGCTACATGCAGTTGAGACGATAAGCTGACTGCATGGAAAACAATAGTCAACACTGCTTCACTTTCGTAGATAATTCTACAGCAATTATAAAAAAGCGCTCCTCTTTTGTAATCAACCTGACAGTCATTCCCTTCTTTTCTGTTTCTTTTCCCAAATTTCTCTCACTTTTACTCAAATATTATAATTATTGCAATCTAAATTATCGAATCTTAATTCCTAATTCTAAATTTCATTCCAATATTTACTAATTTTTTAAAATTTTAATGTTTTTATGACACGGTGAGTTAAATATTTAAAGTACAATATTGAAAATTTGCGGTTAGTGTTTTATGAAGGAAACAAGCAGTTCTAAAGTAGTTTGACATTTTTCTTTTCATGACATTCAAAAGCAATCGGAGGACACTCCCCGTGTCACGAGCAACTTGGCAGCTCTTCCTTATCGCTACCGCTCCTGTCGGCATCTTTAATCTTTTCTTCTTCCTTTCGCGACAGCCGTGCTGACAAATGGATTTTTAACTTCCCTCCTATGCCCAGGGATCAGTCACGCGTTTCAAAACATCGCGATTCCATTTATTTTTTCGCATGCAGGAAAGCAGCGATATGAACGACTGGTAATTACGCCAACGAACCATTCGCAAAACAAACATGGATTAATCATTTCCACTGAAAATTGCTAATTGACGTAAAAAAGGGACGACAAAATTAGTATCAAGGATAATTTTTTAAACTTCTATCTCTACATTTTGTAAGAATTAGATATAATTTCTAAAAAGGTGTTTTAATATACACAGTGTTCCGTGAGGATCAAATTGATCCAGAAAAGCAAATCAAAATGTTGATTTGCAACGTTTTGATTCGCTTTTCTGGATCAATTTGATCCTTACGGAACACTGTGATTTGTTTTAAACTTAACTGCTTGACTCAAGTATTTATTTTTAAATAAATAATTTATTTATTTTTAAGTAAGTAATTACTAGGATCAATTCTAATATGTTGCATTGATTCACGTATAGTTGTAATTCTTAGTAGAATTATGAAAAGGCGAATTTAAGTTGGCGTATAAGGGATAAAAATGGAAGCTAAAGAGAGGCTTTGTGGAGATAGAATTAATAATTTTATTCATGAGTGACCTCCGGACCGATTTGGTCGCTGGGAGCCTCTGTTAGTTCCCACCAGAGCGCAGCTACCTGATATTCTCCAGTCTAAATTATGTTTTTTAATTAAATCCATAGCGAGAGAAGCACACGCTCCCTCTATGGTTTCGTGAGGCGCGTTACGAAAGGCTTGGGATCTTTGAAGCATAAGTATACCGATGGGTTCCCTTGGCCTCGGGCAACAAAACAGGGAGCTGACGAGATTTATTCGGCTATCGAGCGACTCAGGGCTTCTTCATCATCATCAACAGCATCATCATCATTATCATCATCATCATACTCTCGGTCCTCGTTGTACTCCGTTTTTTTCTCTCCAAAACCTAAGACCTCTTTTTTGTTGTATATATAACGATTTCCGGGTATAGCGAAAAGGAAATGGAGAGAAATTAACGTTTACTTAGAAACAAAATCGGAACGGGATTTATAAAAGAGAAGAATTAAAGGGGAAGGAAGGGAAACGGCAATAAAAAAAGAGATGATAAAAGATGAGAATGAGAGATGAGTAAAAAGATGGGAGTTTGGAAAAAAGGATGATGGAAAAAAAGAATGGGATAAAAAATAAGATTAAAGATGGAGAAAAAGAATATGAGATAAAGAAATTGAATGAATAATAGAGAATGTGAGAGATAAAAACTGAAGAGGGAGAATGGGGTATGAAGAAAGTAAAGAAACGAAGTGATAAAATAAGTGACGTAGATAAAGAATAATTGGAAGAAATTTGGAGAAATGGAATGAAAGATGAAGGTAGAAAATCCAAAATGAAAAAACAGAATTAGAGAAGGAGAAGAATGAGATGAAGACAAAATGAGAGATGCGCCCTAGAGAGACCAGACTGCCAATTCATTAACTCTTGTAAATCTGTCGCGCTGATGGCGTTGAATATTAAGCGGGCATTATCTCCTGGCTATAACTCCTGTCCAGTTAACATAGCTCTATTCTTTCTCTCTCTCTCTCTTTCGACCTTTCCTACACTTCCAAAAAAGCTGTTTTTATCTCCTCCGACATTCATTTACAATTTTTCAAACACTGCAGAAGAAAAGTCTAAAAAAGAATGAAAAACATCTTTTCCTCACTAAAAATTTTTATCAATTTTCTTTAGTTAATTTTGAGTCATATATACCTTGAACTTTACATTTTTTGCACTCTTCCACTGGAATCTTTATTGCCTTAGTACTTGATATTATAATAAAAATAACTTGTTGGCTTTATATTAACATTGCGGCCTTAAGTGATTAACTGTAGGATCTAATAAAGAGTAAGTGCTAAAAATAATGTCTTTTCGTAAGCGAGTCGAGATGCTAGGGGTAGAGAGCCATTTTCATAACGTTCATAACCAATCACTTTCAGTAAAAATCTAACCCGTTTTTCAAGCGTTACGTCTTCATTAGGATAATGAGAGCGTAGTAAATCTTACAGCCAGGCTACTTGCTAAGGCCCCAAGTGCATTTGCATGGAGTAATTTAGTGCAACATAAAATTCCGCAGTCAATTAACGCTCGAGTTTCCGATCTACGTTCAACCTTTATCACGCTTTGTCTCTCCAATTCATTTCAATTCCGAAACTCGCGTTCAAACTGATAAAATTACTCTGCACGAGAATCAATTAATTCACTACACTGTTCTTCAAATGTGGTTTTAAATAAGTGTATTTAAAATTTAAAAACTGTTTTTCAATTACGACAATAATCTGACACCTGTGGCTAAATAATTATTAATATTAGAATAGAATGATACCTTTTCTTCAATAATTATTAATAATTTTAACAAAGTGTTATAATTATTCTTTTGCTTCCTCATAGGGAAGCCTTGTTTTAATCTGAGAAAGGTAAAATTTGTAAGTTTAATATTAGTTAAAATATTCCAATTAAAAAATTGTTATAGAATTTCTTGTAGCAGCTTTTATCGATTGGATAATAGTAATTTTCTAATGAATCTATTTGAAGCGTGGGAAGCCGAAGAAATCTAAAACGATATTGACACCAAAGGGAGTGTAAGCTGAGAGAAAAAAGGAAAAGCAGAGGCGTAAAGTGGAGTCTATATCAGAAGCCATGCATTAGCATATAGACGAAATTGCCTTGTGGCGGTCAGTTATGGTTCTGTAGGTAGCTGCGAAGGGCTCATATTTATTAACGATCTTGTATGTATCACTGATATGGCTCATTTAACCATTCTCTTTCGGCTGCTCGTTTAAAAGAGCCTGAAATTGTTTTCGTAGTAAGAATACACTTCCGAAGACACTGTTATAATATTTTGCTACCTCTTAAATGATTGTCTCACGCTATCAATTTTGATCTATTTCTTAAGAAATAAAAAAAATCTGTGGTTCAAGTTAATTAAAAATTAATAAGGATAACAAAATGCTGATGGTATTGAAAAGCTAGTAATCATTACTAACTCTCTGATTAACGTATAACCAAAAATTTAACAAAGTTAACCAACTGTTTAGCTAACAACCCCCCCCCCTCCAAAAAAAAACTATGTCTTTGACCAATCAAATTTACTTAATAGTATTACCAATTTTAGTTCAGAATATAATTCTATCAATAAACAAGAAATTAACTAACTAAAACTCAAAGTGACAATATGTAATCATAGGTACCTAAAATAACGTTTTTTTCATTTTAATATGAAGTTAAGGGCAAAAATTTGAGAAACAATTTATATCCAAAAACGGCGGTATTTTTTCAACTAATAGAATATCTGGATTCAAGGAACGTGTAAATATTGCCGACGAGAAGAAATTATACGAAAATAAATTAGAAGGTATTAGCATATAAACGAAGGTAAGATCAAATATTCAGATTCAGGATCAAACACAAAAGTGTGAAAAGAGAGTTTTTGACGTAATTTCGGGATTCCTATAATCAGTAAAAACTTTATGGCCCCTATTAATTCGTAATATTAAAATATGACGGTTTTACAATCGAATTATTTATCTTCGAGATAATTAGATTAATTCGCTTTTATTATACTTATGAAAGAATATGAAATATGAATGAATACTATAAAAAGAATAAATTTTACCTTACAAACAAATTTATTTATACACATTATTGTTGATCTTTAAAAACTTTTATTCCGCGATTCAAAAGAAAATAAGACCCAAAAATTTGCCGAAACTTTAAACGAATTCGTCCAAATAGATGCATGCATATATTTTGCATATAAATATTATAATTTTTTGTTTTAACTTTATAATTTCTATTTAAATATTTTTGCAGTATTACAAAAAAATTTTCAAAAATTTGGAAAATGTGTTTCAAACTGCCTTTAAATTGACATAAATTAAAAATTGATTATTTAAATGGAAACAAGAGGTTACGAATTTTATGCAAAAATCCGGCTTTCTTAATTATTACAAAATTTCATGGTTTCTAGAAAGATGATTAGTATATATCTTGGGTTCATAATTTTTGCCAGAAGCGCGGCAGACGAAAAGAAATTTTGTCCTCGAGGTAAAAAATTAAATTGCCATAATCCCAAAGTTTGCGACCCCACACGTCGATCTTTGACTATTATTTATCTGTCGTATTTATGAAAGAAACATCGACACTGCATAGAAGTCGGCAGCTAGTGCAATCGTAATTTAGTCGCGGGCAAAGTTTACGAGACGTAAAGGAATCGGCTCATCTCTGACGGTTCTCCAGAAGGCCATTTTGCGAGTTTATAAATTATTACCAGCAGTCAATGCCTGGTCACATCCACGACAATACAACACAAATTAATTATTCCAATAAAAAAATGTTAACTACAGATTGAAAATTCTATTTTTTGCCGAAATTCCTAAGTATTCATTTGAATTTTAGATCCTTACAAATATCGTGTTTTTATTATTCAGTGCTAATAATTTATTCCTTAATTTTATGGATTTTTTGAATTATTATATCATTCAAATAAAGATATACATTATTGAATAAATAATTGGCAAATAATAATTGTGATGTAAATAATTACAATTTAAATAATTAACAATATTCGATCTCTCTCAATCGTTAATATAAACTAGGCTCGAAAGGATCACATTTTTTTCGAAATCAACATAAATAATATAATTATTGCATAAATAATATAACAATTATTGCATAAATAATTAATGTCATAATTGTTGTATATAATATTGAATAAAACCGAGTTTGGTGTATTAATGGATCAAATTGACAAAAATGTAATATTGTAATTTAACCCCAGGTTCTGGGGTTAAGTGAGTAAGTAAAGCAATTTGTGGAGATAAGGAGTATGTAACATAGAAATCTGTGTACGTAGCCATAATAAGTCGGCGTTGCTTTAGTGTATAGCGAAGTGTTACAAATAGTGATGGAGTAACAAACTGGTACTAAATCATACTTGTCAGTGAGCAAAGCTCGTTCATCCTATCACAGACAGGTGCACCTTGGTAGTTCTAAAATAACGACTAGTTCCCATCGAAAGTCAAAAGTCTGACAAATCATTGCTGCCGTTCGTGCCACTCTTCTCTGAACATTTCTACTTCAAGGTCAAAGCACATCTTCAAACTTTTCAAATCTCTTTTCATTTGTCGTGAAAAATGTTTCTAGAGAGTCAGAGTTTTCGGTACAAATTGCCATCTTTCGTAGAAAGTGAAAATGTTATTTATACATTTCATTTTCTTTAAACATTTAAAGTTTTGTATATTTAGAACTTTGGTAAAAAAAAGTTTCACTTGCATTTAACAAATAACATGAGTTGTAGAAAACTTGGGGTTCCAGAATTATTCAATTCCGAGTTCCTGGAATTGTTCTTAAAGGGACCAAGTTCTATTTGTAACAAACACGTAACAACTCTAAAATACATACTTTTCCTAACAATGTGAATTACGTTCGACTGATTATAGGTATTATGACCATGTTGTGTGTTAAACGACTCTCACTGAGAGAAACGGAAAAAAGATAGTTCAATTAATTTCATTTCTCGTTTCTATTTTAAAATTTTTATGCAACAAAAATATAGACATTTTACAGACATTTTTTTATAGACATTTTATCCAAAGTAAACTAAAAGAATTATGTACTAAAATTTCTTAAAGAAAATATACAATAGCGGGAACTTATTAAAGGTACATATTAGTTTATTGAATGAAAATTTATTAAAATAAAATTCATTCCAGATGTTTTAGAAAATTCATAAAAAATGGAATGTTTTTTCTTAAAATACAAGTATTTTGTTTATTTTTCTGTAGATAGAAATTTTTAAGTGTAGTGTCAAAAATGTGGAGCATCGGGTATACACAAATCGCGTGTTTGAGCACATTGTTGAGATTTGCAATTCTAACTGAGCAACACGCATACATCCATAGGTATGAGCGACAATACGAGTGGTAAAAAAAGTGAACACCTGCGGTCACTTGAACACACCTCGGAATATCCAAACTACTAATAATTATTACATATTTGAGTTTTGACTTGGCAGTGACTATATGCTGGTATCGAGTGTGTTCGCAAGCAAATTGGTTCGCGTGTCTTCTCTCCTCAAGCTCGCAAAATTTATAGCTTCATTGCACTCAGTGCGGATTCACGTTACCGCTCTTTGCAAAGGTGATGACGAACAGTTTGCAAAACATGGTTAGAGAGATAGAAGTGTCCATATATCACTCGCAAATTTCCAACTTTAACAAACACCCGGCTTTTTAAACACTTTTTAACTTCCCTTTTATTATATTCTTTTCATTTTTCAAGTAAAAATTCAATTAATTTTTATTTTCTTTTTAAAGTTATAAAAAGAAGTTATTAAAAAAATTATTTTATGGAATGCTTTATAAAATCGTACAATTTTTTTTTCAACATTTTCCCGAATTTTATACTTTCTGTTAATAACTCTAGAAAGAACGACTGCATGAAGTCATTAAAGCGTGAAAAAAACAATTTTTTTATTTATTTACATTCAAACTAGTTGCATGTATTGTTGTAGTTTTATTACTGGGGTAAACATTTAGACAGTTATAGCGTAATTGAAAAGCATTTAACAGAGATGCATTCAAAGGCTCTTGACTTGATTGGATCAACGCGAGCAAGAGCGTTGGTGGTTTATCAGATCATGGCTATTGAATCACTCCATTAGGAGCACATATCCCCATAAACCACCCTCACTAGTTCCCCTTGACCCCCGATGGGGTTCGCTTGAGATCACTGCAACAGACTGTGACATATTAGGCCACCCCCTGAGAACATCATCCCCACATAAGAGCTCCATAAGAGGGTGACTCCACTCTTCTAGATTTATTGTTTCGTGATTTAGTGGCCAACCGAGCTGTAGCAGCAACATTTGGGGTCTACCAAGAAACTAAAAAGCTAATATTTATTCCAAACGCCCGACAAGTAGAAAAAAGCTCATAAATAAATTATTCCTTCCATGAATTTAAAAAGAAACCGATATGAATCGCTTCAAATTCAAAATATGCGAATGTGATTCGTATTGCAAAAAAAATGTGGGAAATTAGTTTTAAATTCACAAAATATATATAACTATTTTTGTGAATTTGAAACTAATTTCCTACATTACAATTGATGTATTGATAAATACATCAAATGTATTGATAAATTAATAGCAAGAAGACAATATAATACGAAATGCTTGAAATAGGTGTCCACACAATCGTGGTATTGTATGAGAAAATTTTGAGTGGAAAAAATCTAAATGCTTGAAATATAGGTATCCACACAATCGTGGTATTGTATGAGAAAATTTTGAATGAAAAAATCTAAATTATAAGAAAGTAAAGAAGTGAAAGGAGAAACGAGAAAATGTCCAAATGAGAGGAGAAAAGCGGGATTTAAAATTAATGAAGCTTTAATCCCTGAGGCGATATTGTCCACTTGGAGGCGATTACGTTTGACCGGAAGTCGTAAGGGGCTTATGAACTATCGCTCACCTAAACGAAGCGCGATTAGGCGGATTCTGATTCGTAGGTTGGCATGTAACGGGACGCTTGTAATGCGTAGCATAGGGTTTTAGTTATGCAACTTGACGAGAACGTAATTCCTTGCCTCAAGCAACGAGTACGATAACGTCGTCGTCCTGCACGTTTACATATACATTGAGGCACACGAATGCAAATTGCGCGACTTGGCAAGGACGAGGTAACAGTGAAATGTGGAAAAATAAAGTCTGCCTCACTTCTGACCATGTGCACCATTGTTTTTAGCTTTCTTACCACCATTACATAATTCATTACACGACAGTATACAAATCTCCGCCACAATCTCGAAAAAACTTCTTTTACGAACTAATTTTAAGAGTAAATCTTTAGACAAATTAGGCTTATTTTTAGCTTACTGTATTTTTGCTTTCAGCGAAAGCATTATTTTTAACAAATGTTATTAAGTGTTATTTTCAATAAAAAATATTATTTTCATGAAAATTATAATTTTTTTAAAACAATATTCTTTTAACGGAAAATTTTTATCGGAAATAATAAATGTGATTAATAAATAATATTATGAATAATAAATAATAATATTATAAAATCCTGTATACAACGAATTTTATAATAAAGATAGCTATTCAAATTATACGCTATTAAAAAATAGTTGAAATTTCAGACATTTCTAACAGTGTAAAGTGAATAAAGGTGCAAATTATAAAAAGGGGAGAAAAGGTATTTAAAACTTTGTTTTACTTGTTGAAAAAACGAAATTGAATTGTTAAGATGATAATTGTCGAGTAAGGTGTGCACGAAAAGTCGTAAGAGCACAAAGTGAATTTCGAATATAGCGCTCTGGTAGGAAATTACCGCTGTCGTTACAAAGCGCAGCAATTTTCTTCATAAATGTATGCTCGTTATAATTGTCATAAGTAGAGTCGTTTCTTTCACGTTCTCATTACATCCGGAAGAGACTGCTTTTTACTCACATTTTCCCTACCGTATTGTGCAGAATCTTTTATAACATATCATAATTAAAATTTCAAAAATACTTTAGTCCAATTATAAATACTCACAGAAAGGTAAAAATTTTAATAGCGATCATATTTGAGCGCATTTTCGAAAAAAACTTAAGCAGCAAATTAACAATTTTTTATTCGCCTGTAAAATTATTTATTTGTTGAAAGAAATAGAATTTTTTCAGTGTTTCTCTATTTTAATTTTACTTTTTAGAAAAAGTGTTCATTAGAATAAAGAAAATATGAAAAATGTTTTGTGGGAAAAAATGTTAATTTAATTTACTAATTTTTTGTCATTTCAATACGGTTTTCCTTTTTGATAAAAAGTGATGTGAGAAATTATAGTAAAATAAAAAGCTGGGTACACAGTTTTTCGTAAAGTATATAATTGGCTTCTGGATAGTGAAGTTTTGTATAAAAGAGAGATTCTTTTGTATATATGTATAACTGTTACAGGTATACAGTTGGCATAATTGGTGCAGTTTGACGTATCAATTGACCAGTAAAAGCAGTGCGTACGTGGAAAATAGAGAAAGATAATCATTACGCGATTATAGTCGACGCCGACGAGACGCGATATTTTAATAGTTTCGTGCGAAGTCGAGAAAGCAATTTAAATTCTTTGCGATGCTGCAATTCCTGCGCGATGCGATCGGCGACGAAACTCAATGCAAAAGAAACCGCAGCAAATCGCTCCATTCGATTTAATTAGCCAGTTACAAAGTTAAGGCATTAATAATACAGTCACGTTTTTCCTGATAGGAAAAATTATTTTTGTCTCACCTCAAACGTGTTTATTATAAACCTTGAGAGAAAGGCGCTCATTTTTACACTCAATTTGTAGTCGTACTTTTACCATTCAATTCTTTGCGATGTTTGTTCTTCAGCCAACAGTGATTAAAAAATAGTTTTATTTAATCTTTTATTCTTGCAAATTGGCCCTTGCTTTTAATTATTTTTATGGTTATATATAAAATGGTTGTTTTTGTTATTATTATTTTTTAAGCAAGGTATATTTTAACCAAGTTAATAAGTCTCAGAGGTACCACTGCGCAAGTCTAATCTGCATAGGGTGATACTGCGCATGTCTAATTCGCATTTGTACTGTATGCGTTACCACTGCGCAGGTCCAAATTATGTTGAGCACTACTGCGCATGTCTATCACTTATTCAGACTTTCATTCTCTTTCTCCATCAAATTCATGTTATTTTTATCATTATATATAGTTTTTTTCATTTTTATGTTTCCGTTTTTACTTTTTTCCATTTGTCTTTTTTTACTTCATTTATACTTTTTAATATTTTTCTACATTTGCACATTTTTATTTTTTTAATTATCCCAATTTTCAAAAGAAAAGTTGAAGATTAGGTTCAATTTTAGAAACAAGAAATCCTTGTATTTCTACAAGAAGAGTTTAGACTTATATTTTAAGTAAAAAAGGGTCATAAAATTATTTACCTTCCGAGGAAACGGATACCTCGTCACAGTAGTTTTTTGTGCTGTCGGATCCGTACAGTCATTACTTAAATGTCAGTTGTCGGCGGAGCAAAAAGAGTTTTACTTATTAAACAAGTAAACTGCGATGGGAAAAGATTTTATTTTTCTCTGAAAATAATTTCAATCTTGTGGAAGCGCAAAGTGAATGGAAAAAAATGTTCTGCCATTCTGGACATTTGTATATACATGTATATCAGAAATCGTATTCTTTTTGTCGCTGGACTCATCCGCCTTTTTCCCTATCTTAAGAAAACGTTAAGTATAATGATACTTTGAGATTGTTAGTTATCGGTTTGGTTCTGCAATTACCAAAAACCGGTTTTTCTTTAAATACTTGTATGTTCTTTTTAACAGATACCGATCACGTTCGTGCTTGCTCCAAATACCAGGGGCATAAAAAATGCTTACAAATTCGAAAAAGTTTGACTTTTTTAAAGTAACTTTTAAGTGACACGTTTCATCAAAAAGATTTTTAATTAACGAGAACTCCTATAAAATTAACTAAGAATCTTGGGTAATTAAATAAAATACTAATTAAATTACCTAAATTTAAATTTTTGTTAACTTGATTAGAATTCTGGTAAAATGGCAGTATAGCGAAAAAGTTCTGGTTGAACAGTAGTAAATATAGATTAACTTAAATTTTAAAATAATTTAAATAAACTTTTTAAACAATGTAAATAAATGTCGGTTTTTTATGTGTAGTAAATAATAATTTTAATGATAGAGGTACGGATTTATAAATTTCATGTATTGAAGTCAGTTGTTTTTAATGATGTGTGTTTTGGTGAATGAAAAATATAAACTGATGAGTCGGAAAATGATTCTGGCATTGTATTATAAATGGACATGGTGTAAAGTTTATATCTCTTGTATATCAATAAGTAAATCCATCTGTTATTCTCTCTGGACCCACACTCAATCGGACACATCATCGGCTCAATAAATCACTTCTCGGTGATGTGGTAACGGGGATTTTCATGTTTTGGTTCGCGCCACGGGAGGTTGACACCCCTGGCTAGAAATTTTTCGAAATCATGAACTTTTCAAAAAATTACCAAAAGTAAGCTCCTTCACCAAAAAAAACAAAAGTATTTTTTTTCAATTTTCTTTAACTAAAAGTAAATCATTTTGTATTCAAGTCAATAAAATTCTAAAAAGATTTAAAAACAGATAGGTTTTATAAAAGCTTTTGGGAGTTTTAAAATATAAAAAATAGTTTCAATAAAGGATATTTGGAAGGAAAAAAAGATTTAAAATAAAAAAAGATGAAAATTAAGAAACTTTAAAAAAAGATATTCAATTTTATAGTTCGATTTTGAAAATAATTAGGGTATAAAAAAGAATTTGGAAAGGATGCTTGGAGCATTTAACGAAATTTAATCGAAGGGGGCATTTTACGTGACTATACAAAATGTGGCTCCGTCAGCAAAAAATAGACTATTGAGGTTCAACTTTCTACTTTTCTCGTCCAATCAATTTTTTCATCACAAAAAGTTTCATAATTACGTTTACAGTTCTTTTTTTGCTCACGGGCAAACCAAAGAAACCATTATATTATAAGATTATTATTTATTTAGTGAAACGATAATAGAATTGTTTGCCGAGGAGTGGAATAGTCGCCGAAATGTTTTTTTTTTTAAATTGAAGGATATCTTTATAAATTTCGATTTTTGCACAATTTACTGCAATTTCTGGAGATCTTGATATATTTTTGAGCGCTTGGAACATTAGCATAATATGATTTTTAAATTTAAAAGATTCACGGAGAAATCCGCAAGTGAAATGAACCTAAAGCTTAGGTGAAAATTACTTAAGTAGTTGAGTTAGAGTACTTAAGTAAAAATTACCTAAGTACTTAAGTAGAATTTGCTTAATAATTCAGGTGAAGTTTACCTAATACGTTAGGTAAGTTATACTTAACTATTCTTTCCAAAATATATAAACGTTATAGGTAAATATTACTTAAGTGATGATAAGTAGATTTTACTTAAATTAGGTAAATTTCACTTGCAATCTTTCTCCGTGTTTTATTACTTTTTTTTAACGAATTCATCATTTACATAACTTAGATTCTCAACTGAATTCCAAATTCTTTTTTTACTATGAATTCATTTCCTTTTCCATTGCCATATATTTGTACAAAAAATTTGTATTTTATAATTTACAAGTTTTCGCGGATTGAAATAAAGTTAGCGCCGACAATGATTGTTAAGGAGATGACATATTGGCACCTTATTGCTTGAATATCGATCAATCATATATTTCAAGAACGGTTTCACTAGGCTGTGTTGGTGAATGAAGAATGGTGGCTATTTTGTCACTCTGAACATCTGCCGCTTAGAGAAGGCGATCACAAATGTGACAAGTTACACCGGGTCGTTTATAATGGCGGCTTACACTTCTCTATACTCATAATATACCAGTTGACTAACATTGCAACGCTTCTTTATGCGGGTACTACTTCTTCTTTAACTTTATTATCAGTTTGTCACTCGAAATCGTAAAAGCATTCGAAAAAATGCATATCTGGCTAAAAGAACTATTCCACCAATCAAATAAAACTTGCCAATTTGTCCGTAGTTTGTTAAACATGAGGGTACATTGATAGGTAAATTAGCTCAATCTTCAATTTCCTTTCGAAACATTCCGAAGTCTTGTTAATAAAAAGTATTCATGGGAAACTATTGAATTATGATAATCGCGCATTCGTATTTTCAGTCATTTGGATAGATTTTCATAATTTCCGAGTTCATATGCTACTTTTATATTCTTTAATCTTCAATAGTTTAATCGATTTAAGGCAGGAATTAATTTTTAATAAATTTGTATGGATTATGTTAATTATGCATGTGTATTATACTTTGCACAGACATACCCTTAGGTAGATTATAGATAAATATATAGAAATAGACTTATACACTGTCAAATAGGTGTTAAGTGACCATTCTCGAATTCAAAAAGACACGCTTAATAGTGTATTTTTGAAGGCATTTTTGTAGCGACTTTTTCAGAAATTTTAAAAGGGAGTTTTCCAAGATTTATGTAGATGATTTTAAGTGTTACTTTTTGGGGAAAAATGGAGAACAATGTGGGTTCCGTAAGAGGCTGTGGTTGGTATGAAAACAAGCACACCCGAGGACAAATTAGGTTGACATGTCTAGAACATCCGGTAGGGATAGGTGCTCCAGGTAACCCGCTTAGATCACATAAAAAGGCCACAAGGTCCTTTTTCTTCCCCACTGTGCGACGAATGCTTGAAAGCATTACAACAAACCTACTCTGTCCGTTTCGCAGTCTATTGTCGCTCTCGAAAATGTCAGCAGAGCGACGCTTAAATTTTAAAAGGACACTCTTTAGTCCTGAATCGGATTAAGGGATTATCTGGTCCTGTCACTGCAAAAGTGAAGTGGAGCGAGAATTCCAAAATTCGAAAATAAGAAAATCTCCTTACGCAACTAAAATGGCCCAAATTCTAGTTAAATTGGAAGATTTTTTTACAAAGTCTGAAGGACATAATCGAACTAACTAATAATGCGTACTGTTTACTTTAAATGTACTATTATACCAAAAAAATTATTTTTCTATGAGGAAGCAGTATAATATGAATTTAATATACAATTATTGTTAAGAGTTTTTGATTAACTGAAAATGATCATTGCTAAACCAATATAAGGTAACAAATAAATAAAAAGGTAAAAGTAAAACTTTCTTTATATGGAAGCAGTAAACAAGAATTGTTAAATACAAGGAAATGATAATAAATGAAATCAACCATTTGGTAATTGTAACTATGAAATTAGTGAACGTAACCAACTATTTAGTCATTCCAATCAAGAAGCTAGTATAAGTAAACTACTTACCATAACTAAATAAAACCAGTTAAATTAACCAACTAAAATCCATTTTAACTCAAAAATTGAAAATCTTCATCCACCCATTGTCAATTCAATCAAGAAAATAGCAATGTCAACTAATTTTATCGTTAATTTTACCAAAAAAAGAAAATAAGGATGACCCTCGGCAAATTTCTATTAATAAATACACTCTCATTATTGACGAGAATGTAAAAATTGTTTAAAGGTAAATGAAATAAATTTAGAAGATGTGAAAATTCAGAAAATAAAAATTTGGGAAATAGTAATTAGAGAAATTGTTAAAAAGAGTTTCACGGGTTGAGAACAGTTGAATAGAATGTACTAAATTGAAATGAAGAAAAATTTGCTATTCGAGTATGTGGAGAAATCCATGTGTGGGATCGGGTGACGAAAGGAAGTTGTGATCGTGTTGCATCCCACGCATCCTGTCAAGTAGATGCTCCGGGTAGAAAAGAGATCAGATAAATAATTGGCTCACAAGAATACAGGTAGGTCCCTTTGATCCTTGAGAGGCTTGAAGAAGTTCTAAGGACACTTGATACATTTCTAGAGCTACTTGAATTACTCTCCAAAATCGATACTTAAGAAATTTCCTATTCTCTTCAGGAATCAGTCTCGTAAAGAGGTTAATTTGTAAAAAAAAGTAATTTGATTCACTTTTACCTTATTATCATTTTATTGTTGATAATTATATACAAATAATCATTTCAATATATTTACAGCTAATGTAAATAAAGTTATAGGAATGATAAGATGATAATTACAGTGACAGTCTAATTAAAAAAAGTAGTTACTTTATTAAATCTTTTAATAAATCGCATTCTGGATTTCTGAATTAAACTTAATCCTGAAATTCACTTCAAACTATTGTAAACAAAAGTATTTTTATTCATTTGAATCTCGATAAAAAAGATCTTTCTAAAAAAGACCCGTTCATACTTGAAAGCAGTTTTATTGATTAAATTATTATAAAAAGAAACTCATTAGAAAAGCCTCGTAAATGAAAGCAGTTTTATTGATGAGATCGTAAAGTTCAAATCCAAAGTGGATTACGAGTCTTTTGAATAATAAAAGAGGTTGAGGTATCTATGATGGCATGAAAACTTGATGAAAAGGATTAACAAAGTATAGTTGAGGACGAAAAAAAAACTATTAACTCATATGTAACTTATTAACTTGTTGCAAAGAGGGCTTTCTAATGAATAAAAACTTTTATAAAATCAAATCTTTTTAAAATTGCTTGCACAATATATGGCGAATGATAATCGAAAGGATCAATCCTCGCGGTAAGATCTATAAATAAAAATGGGAATAAATCATTCCAAGTTGATCTTTAAAAGGATGATCTGAGAACATATGGTCCTGTTTGCTTAATGTTGACTCGGTATGACAAATTGCCAGGGATTTCAAAAGAATCCTCAAATGATAATGAACACAAAGTTCATCTTTTGCTGAGGAGCAAATTATCTTCGAGCAGGTGCTTTTTTCTGAGCGGCAAAAGATGATTTCTTTCCAATTCTGCGAACTGTCGATTGATTATCGACAAATCGTGCCGCTAGCTATTATAAAGTTCAGCAAGGGCGAACGATGACGTAAGGATTAATGCCGAGAGAATGAAGAAAGCTTTGGCGAAAGAGTAAAAGAGTTTAGAAAAAAAGGGTGATACGCACGTGTGTCGCGAGAGACTTTACGTCAAGATTAATTTTCGGTCCATCCATACAGAGAGAGAAGACAGGACTTCTCTGCACACTTAATTAATATTCTTGTGGCTCTTTTTGATGCCGAGGGTTTAATTACTTTTTTTTACATCGACTCGTAAATCATCGCGGCTAGCGGGACAGAGAGCGTCCTTATGCCGAGTCATAAAATAAAATTTTGCTTGACGGACCCGAACGTCAAGCCGAACACGTGTTTCATGGGAGAGGAATAAAGGAGCCGAGGATGTAGAACTAGAAATAGTGAATGCTCTCACTCCAGTCAAAACAGAACCGGATAATCCCAGGGATCACAGAGATTTTTGCTCACAAGTGGCCAAAAGAGGATTTCCTAAAGAATTGACCTACGAGAACTTTACAATTCAACGGGAATTGTAAAAAAATTCTTTTCAGTTTTTCTTCTCAATCGCTACAGAAAGTATATTATGGGATTTTGAATGCTTGGAACTTTTGATCCTTTCGGATGCTGAATTTTGTGCGCTAATTGTCGAAAAACGGGATTTTATTAAAAGCGAAGATCTGGGTTAAAAAGGTTTTTTTAAATGTGTTAATAGTAGGTAGTATGTGGATTAATATATGGATTAGTATATGGACGAATTACTATAAATGACGAGAAACAACATCTAATAGCGTTTTTTACGGTGACAAATAATTTGATTATATTATGAGAAATATAACCATATAATTGAGACATAATCACAATAATAATTGAGATATATTATTTAATAATATAATTAATTTACTATTTCTAGGTCTGCATAATCTTGATAGAATATATAGCTTCATTGGTTATAATAGGGGAAGAAAACGTTTTTAATAAAGATAAATAGGTTGTATAAAATATCATGTTTATCATGATGTACGATTGATTGTGGTACGATTCAATCAATATTACATTATCAATCGCGATAAATTTTATCAACAATGGCACTATCAATTGTGGTTCAACTAATAATACTAAATAATTCAACTAATATTACTACTGATTGTAATACAAACTAACATGGTACTATTGATCGTGGTGCATTCTAATACATATGGAACTTTTAATTGTATCACAACCAACTATATTATGGCACTATTGATGGTAGTACAATACCGTCAATATTGTACTATTGTTTTCGGTGCAATTCATATCCATACTGCATTACAGATATAATGCTACAGCACCATCAATATTGTTCTGTTACTTGAGGTACAATTCACATCAATTCCGCACTATTGTTTGGTGGACAATCTAATCAATATTGCACTATTGATTACCTTAAAGTCTAAAGACAAAGAATATAACAATAATAACCGTGCATGGTCATTTTTTTCGTTGTATTAAGGTAATGTTTTACGGTAAAACATTAATCACCATTTAGATTAAAAACTAAGGCAAGAAAAGGTAGCCAAACGCAAAGTAAAAATGATAAAATATCGACCAAAGCACACAAATATTAATGAATAAGCAGCGCTTAATAAATGAACCAAATCAATAACCAAATATCGATAAAACTACATAAGCCAACGAAGATTCAATTCAAAGATGATCAGTCACAAAGGATATAATGCACCTATCTACAATCTCACATTTTTCATTCTTAAATTCGAAGTCTCAACAATAGACAATGATTAGCTTCTATCAGTATGATCAGGGCCTGAAAATGGAAGATGACGAGTGATAAAGGAACCTTGTAATTATCCAAAGCGTATTGATAGGGAAAGTCACCATCTCTAATAGACGATGACTATTCGTTCGGAGAGGCAATAACGATAAAGATCAGAAGCACGGCACAAAGTGATCAGAGTACACAAAAGAAGAAGCTAATTCAAAGACACTAAAGGCAACGGAGGAGCAGGTACTAATTTGCCGACAGGACCGTTGATCTTATCCAGCTTGATCGGACTTTCGGAAGGTGACAAGTCGGACAGTAGCACCTGATGTTGGAGATGGTAGATTCAGGGTTTTACCTGTCGGGATTAAGATACCTATCTCACTCTGGAAAATTCTCATCAACATGTCCATTTCTACCACACATTTCCGATATAATAACTACCGACGGCGAGATAACCATGTACACTATCAGCACCTAAACATTCCTAATCCCGAATCCACAACTTGTAAACCATTCTAGCGACACAATGTCATCTCAAACAGAAATTTCCGTATCATGTACGTTTTTATGCAAATCTATAACCGCACAATTTTGATAAGTTGGATTATCTTTACAAGTGGCGTTTTCTGTTTTATTGGCATGGTTGGCAACAAGTGCCAACTAACGGACATTTAAATACGACAAGAAATATTTTAATTTTTAGACAATTGGTACATTGGCAATTGACTTTGTTGATCGCGAACATCACGTTGATAATGCACATCACTGATAGGATAGTAACACTCACCACATGGCTATGTACGGGTGTTTTGCTGATAGATTGAAGTTGCGGGTAGAGTTGACCAGCCGCCGCTGGTGTCATGTCCGTCAACATCTCGTGATAGGACTCTTTCCAAAGGTCCAGCTTCCCAAGGGAAGCAAACAGTTGTCCTCTGAGAACAATTTTTACAGATTGCAAATGTTAAGTCTTTTGTATCACAGTTAAAAACAAGAAGCACCCAAAGGATCAAAATTGACCGAGACTAGGATACTGTTGAGCGCGTGGAAAAAAACGCTTCTACTGGGGAACCGGTTAACGTGGTTCCCGCTCTTCGCCCCGTGACAGACTGCCGGGCAACCGATCGGGTTCTTCTCAACGAAACACGTCCGGGTAGAGCTGGTAGTAGGGAATGTATCGGCCGCGACCTCCAGGCAAAAAAGAAGGCAGAGCTCTGGGGCGGGCATCAAGAGAATGGGTTCCCGCCCTAGTACGCCCCTAAGCAAAGCCCACTTGGACTGTTGCTCCCCTCCAGAATGTTATCTTCAGCGAACCGTAATTTAACCGTGAAATGCGCGCGCACTTTGCTGTGAGCAACACTCCAATCTGGGGGAAAGCACGCGCACCGACTTAGCTCTTCCGCCTCTTCACTACTTCCCCCAACCCTTTATATTCTCTTCCTTCCTAAAGCACATTTTTTTCTATCCCTTGTTTTCCTCTTTACTTCACAATGTACTGCTTACATTGTCGAGAGGTAATATGAATCGCGAATTTTTGCACACAGGGACAATAATTACGTGTTTCAAACCAAATAATTAATTTAAGCTCTTCTTCTGTGAGGCGATTTAACCATAGACTCATTAAAAAACCATATTTACTACAGTTTGATTTGATACGGATTATTTATAAATTCGAGATAATTTTAGATTTGTTTTTCTGTTGTAGAGAATTTTCAGGATTTCTCGGGAAATAAATTAGGTTGTAAAATTATTTAGGATTGTATCCTGTTGAAAAATCTTAAAAAAACCAAATTCGGCTAAAAAATTGAGGATTTTACATGTCGACAGTTTTTTGGTTGATAAATTGTTTGATGATTTGGTTTAAGAGTATTTTTGGTATACTAAAATTTTTTTTTTTAAATTAATTACTTAAGCATTTTATAATTCGTACTTTAAGGTCATTCGAATTGTATGTATACACTTTAAGAATTATGGATCAGAACAACCTATATATTCTCGATCAAGGAATGACCAACTTTTCAGAAAATTGATATTCTACTTTGAAGTTATACTTTAATAACATACATCAAGTCTCATTTTGCGGTTATAATACAGTATAATGCTAAGGAAATGCACAATTTGAGGTACAGATCTTCAATTAAAACGGAATAAAATGCGTTAAATTGATTCCGATTTAAAATAAAACCAGTGAATTTAGAAAGTTATATAAAAGGTTGAAAAACAGATTTATATAGGCATTATTCGCTAATATAATTTTTGGTAAATCAGAATTAGGGAGTGCAGATGCTGTACAAATTAAAGATGATTGCTTTACAAAAACAAGAGGATAACGCGAAAATTAAAAAATGTTCAAATGAAGATGCTATTGCAGTATATATCATGTCTCGTACACATAAAGATCCGAATTATCGAGATCATAAACTAAGATGCTAAAATTAATGGTGGCAATAGAAATTAACATATGTTGAAGAATAAAGTGTTTTCAAAATCTTTTCAAAATCGGCGATTTTTAAAACATTAAGGAAATTGTACCATTGTTATAGTTTTCCAAAATTAAAATGACACTGCAGTTAAAAAGGTTTGTAATAACAAAAACCATTTTCCAAAATCAAAGTGATGATTCAACATTTTGAACAATTGAAATAATCTAATAGTAATGATGCTGCAACAATAAAAAACATATTGAGACTGTAAAAGGGAAAGTTAAAACGATGCTGCCAACAATAAAAAATATAACCCATAAATTAAAAACAAAATGCTACATTCTTCTATGAATAAAATATTAAATTCTTATGTTTAAGCATAAAAATATACCTCAAAATTCTGTATGATAATGATAGTATCTTTTTATTTTTCGTGTTTATTAGACCAGTCAGTCCAGAATTTTTTATTATTGCTTTTTATTATCATTTGTCGAGTACTTTTTATTCTAAACTAATAATAATCTGACTGAAATCTACTTTTAAAACATTCTATAATCTATTTTTAGAGTCATAAAATATATTTTGTATATCTATTAACACGTATTTATCAAACAACTTTTGTTATTACAATTTCTATATAAATAACTATTCAATAACTCTACCGAATACTTTACCATAAATTTCTAAAAATTTGAATATCACTTAATCTCATATTATAATAATTTTGTTCTTATCACAGCTTGTATTTGAAATACTGATAATTGAACACAGAAAAGAATACACATTACACTCTGTTTCTAGGAATAACTTAAAAACAATAATCACTTGCATTAATAATGTAACAGCTTTTGAGTTGCCTTATGATTTCGAGTGAAAGGGGCGTCAAATATTCAAAAGATAACGACTTGCTAGAGTCCATTAAATTCTTGAATATCATGCAATATCAGACCTGCACAAAACCTTATAAGGGAAAGTCCAAGAAGTTGAACAAGCACTGTATAAATGATCTCATAAGCTTCTAATGTGTTTTTAATCGGAGAGTTTGAAATTCAAATCGTATCGACTAAGTCTTATTATTGCAAGAGAGTATATGGTAGAACGGCTTGATGAAAGGAGGGGTCAATTACAACTTATATAGAATCAATGTCGTAACTATACTCTAATGTATAGGATTAAAGGGTTATTGACCACAAAAGAGCTAACACGCAAATGCAACTTTTAATTATATTTTCTATACCACTTTATTTTCCGGAGTACTATATATACTCCAGTAATCGTAATTCTTGTACTCAATCATTTCAAAAGATTTTGAAAGAGGGTTGAAACCAAAAGGGTCCATAATTAGACAAGAGTAATGATTTTCATAAATAAAATAAATTAAATCATTTTTCTGGAGTTTAAAAATGTCAACAGACACTTATTTACTAAAAAAAGTTTTTTAAATTGAATGTCTTAAGTAAATTCTATTCAATAATAATATAAAGATTGAAAAAATAGGGAAAAGCGTAAAGAACTTTTAATAATCTTGAAATCATCAGCGGAAGTTTTTAAGCGATCTTTTAAGAGGATGTAGGACAACAATGATGGATTACTTTGTAGACACAAGGTCTCAAACGCATTAGGATCAAAGTTTTTTAATGAAAGAAAAGACATTGGCGCCACTATGGCAACATCCAATCCTGGACCATTCATAACCACACATCGTTGAAAGAAAATCAGAGACTAATGGTGTCCTCGATTTTCTCGGTCCATTTATGGACATCCTGCCACAAATTGCATCACCCAATAAATTACCTTCGTAGGCAAAAACACTCCAGTATTCTGTAATTATTATTTACTTACTGGCGACAAAAAAGGCTTAAAGAATTTATCTGCATCTTCTTATTAATCACTTTTTTCTTTTCTTCTCCATGTTTCAGTCGTTACGATAACATTCTCGATTTTTCAAGGAGACTTAAATAAAAAGACTTCAAGAGACTTAAAACTTAAAATAATAACTAACTTGAATTAATTTTAATCGATAAAATTACGTTCTTAACATTCAACAAGAGACAGATTAATAGATATATAGAAAGATATGTATAGATAAATAGGCAGAGAAAAAAATATATAAACAGTAAGTTAAATAGATTCACTAGCAGGTAGAAATATAGATAATTAAAAATAAATAACATTAACTGACGCAAACGTATTCCAAGGGTCAATAAGGAGTTCAAGAGCTATGCTCTACCTTGATCAAAGATGGTCAGGCAAACAACGAGTAAGTCTATAAATCATAGATTTGCAAAAAAGCAAACCGAAAAGCCCTTATCCATTTTTAAGAGAACACAGTCGTTATCAAGTTAATCAGGATTAAAGTTAACAGACATGTACGAACCTAAAGCGAGTTCTATCGATGCGAGCGCCACTCAAGCTAGGCTTTTGCTCTACCAGCAAACTTTAATTTGTACTTTACAAACTTTTGCTTGTAAAAAATGGATAAGAATTTCTCGCTTTATTTTTGAGCCCATCATGGCTATAGAAGCTAACGTGTTTGCTTGACCTTCTCTGATCGTAGAAGAGAAATATACCCAACTTTTCTATTTTCATAAAGATATGTAAAAGAATCTAATAATCTAACAATAAGAATCTAATAATAAATAAATCATATTTCAGTAAAAAGTTAGTGGAGATTCTTAAAAACTAAGTAAATATTTTTCAAAAATCAACAGATATTTATAGACAAATCTGTTATATGTGAATTAGATAAATCTTGTGAATAATTGTGTGTGCTTTGAAAAATGCGATGATGAGTGCATCGCGTGTATTTCTTTACAATAGGGTGTGAACCAGTTTCACCCCATGAAATATATAAAAAGAAATATAGAAAGACAAGGTGTTACATGAGAAAAGGGATGTTTCACATTTGCTGGCATCGAGGAGAAAATTTAAGGCTCGTTTTGAAAGCAATGGACATCAGACATTTCAGAGAATATATATATAGCTACGCTATTATCACAAAATACCACTACTCCTATTAATTAAAGTGCACGTAAAACGTTTTCATTACAATCCTTTTTTCCCCTTGCATTGTTCTTTTTCTGAATTTTAAAATATTTATAATTGTATATTCGATGAACAGAAAAAACTATTGTTAACTCCAAGACAAATTTTCTCGTATTTTTTAATTTTAGAATTAATCTTTTATTATTATTTATATACTATTATTATACTAATCTTTAATATTATTTTTATTTATTTTATTATTATTCTATTATTTTTATTTATTTTATTATTATACTATTATTTTTTTTAGATTATCGATTGTTTCGTACATTAGGTTTTTTACTTGCGCGAATTTTATTATTTTACTATTATTTTTTTTTGGATTATCGATTGTTTCGTACATTAGGTTTTTTACTTGCGCGAAAAAATATTATATTATGGAAGAATATAGAATAGAGTATGTATAAAAAATAATAACGATGTAATAATTCTTCAACTGGTTATTCCTTCGATTAAAGAGAAATGTCAATGCTAAATATGATTCTTGGCGTGACACCCTACATTCACGGTACGATTGCTGTTATCAAATTGTGGGAGTGCGTGGGTGATTGCAATAGGGAAAAGAAATACATCGGTATTGTTGAGACAGAACACAATGATATCGCATGGTAGAAACCAACTTCCTTTGCTAAGAGTTGTAACGAATTTTCTTTCGCCACATGTATTTTACTTTGAATTTACGTTAAATAATATAAATCAAAATATCGGAAGTGAAACTTAATGATTAACAAGAAA
>WNHD01000051.1:0-61659 GCA_011057455.1 Ganaspis sp. Gsp50
TTTTATTTAATATTTAAAATACTAATATTTTTAAATAGTTACTTTGAATTATTTTGAAGTATTTTAAAGTAATATAAAGAATTTTTAAGTATTTTAAAATATTTTAAAATAATTTTAAGTATATTTAAATATTTTTAATTATTTTGAAGCATTTTTAAATATTCTGAAGGATTTTGAATTAGTCTGAAAAATCATAATACTTTAAGAATATTTTTAAAAATTTGTATTTTAAAATCTGCTTATACTTTGAATTATTTTGAAGGATTTTAAAGTAATATAAAGAACTTTTAAGTATTTTAAAGTAATTTTAAGTATATTTAAATATTTTTAAGTATTTTTAAGCTTTTTTAAAAATATTTTAAAGTATTGTAAAGGAGATTTAAAAAATATTTTGAAGTATGTATTGGGAAGTACTTTTGGGAAAAAGTTTGAAATAGTTTTATGTATTTTTAAATATTTTGAAGTATTTTTAAATATTTTGAAGTATTGGAAAGTACTTGCAAACATTTTAATGTAATTTTAAGTATTTTTGAGTATTTTGAAGTAGTTTGATGTATTTCAAAGTAGTTTCAAGTGTTTTGAAATGTTTTTTACATTTTACGTATTTTGAAGTATTTTGAAGCATTTTAAAGTATTTTGAATCATTGGAAAGTGTTTTGAAATATTTTGAAGTAATCTGAAGTATTTTGAAGCAGTCTAAAGTAATCTAAATTAGTTTGAAGTATTTTGAAGTATTTTAAAGTATTTTAAAGCATGTTAAAGTATTTTGAATCATTGGGAAGAATTTTGAAATAGTTTGAAGTAACCTGAAGTATTTTGAAGCAGTCTAAAGTAATATAAATTAGTTTGAAGTATTTTGAAGTATTTTGAAGTATTTTGAATCATTTTAAAGTATTTTGAATCATTGGGAAATATTTTGAAATATTTTGAAGTAATCTGAAGTATTTTGAAGCAGTCTAAAGTATTCTAAATTAGTTTGAAGTATTTTAAAGTAATTTTAAGTACATTTAAATATCTTTAAGTATTCCTTAAAATTTTGAAATACTGGAAAGTATTTAGAAATATTTTAAAGTGATTTTAAGTATTTTGAAATATTTTGAAGTTTTCTCTGTAGAAAAAAAGTATAAAATTTTAGTAAATCTCAATAAACACCATAAAGTAAAGAAATTAAATAACAAAAATAAATTTCCACGATATGATTGAAAATTTCATGAGATTTCCATGATTCTATGAGGAATAATGAAATTCCATGAGAATTCCAGGTTTTCCAGAGTTGTAGAAACCCTGATTTTTAAAATGTAATATCAAAATAAGAAATACACTATGAGATGTTTAATTTTTAAATCCCAGTGAAAATAAAAAAGCAAAATAAAGAAAATAAAAATCGTAGAAATTTTCTAAGGTGTAATATCAAAATGAGGAATACATTATGAGATGTTGGTAAAAGATGGGAAGATAACGGTGCATCTAAACACATGTTGCCGATATTAATCAACAAGATTCGACAGCTCAATGGTTCGCCAACAAACATTAATCGCCTATGTATTCCATCAATGTAGTGCACGCATTTTGTGAAGCTGCATCTATCTTGTACTAATAGCCAGAGGATAATGTCAGTGAAAAGGATAATTAGTAAAAGTGCTCAACGAATATTCAAAACTCTGGCCTGATTCTGCAGAGCTCGCAACAGCATCAAATTCTCATCTATCTATAAACTACCAACTCCATCATTTTCATTACTGTTGGCTTTTTAAATAATTAAAATCAGTTTTTGTTATTTAAAACTTCCAATACAAATGTTATTATCTTGAATAAATCTCTACCCATTCGAGCAGAATGCGGCACAGTAATTAATATAAAAATTCACAAACTCGTATTGTTTGCATCAAACGTAAAATGTAATTAAAACAAAATGGAATATACAATTTTTTTTAATTGAACTGATCCTGACTTCAATCATCCAAGCGATAGAAATTTAATTAATAACATCTGTGTATGTACATTGGAAAAAAAATTATTTGGTTTAAATAACCATTTACTTGTCTATTATCAAATAAATATTTATTTGAACCAATTTTTATTCGAACCAATTATTATTTGAGTCTAATGAAGAGTAGTTGATTCAAATTCAGAAATAATTGATTCAAATGCCATTTATTTGGTTCAGATAACAATTACTTGGTTCAAATAAATATTTATTTGTTAATAGACAAGTAAATGGTTATTTGAATCAAATAATTTTTTTTCAGTGTATATAGCTGAGTGTGTGAAATTTCATTAATCCAAATATTTACACATTTAAATATGTGATATTTTTTATTCACATACTAGGTATATTATTAATATGTACTTTATATTTTAATAATATTTGGTATTTTGATAATACTTGGTATTTTAATAATACTTGTTATTTTAATAATATTTGGTATTTTGATAATACTTGGTATTTTAATAATACTTGGTATTTTAATAATTCTTTTGGTATTTTAATAATACTTGTTATTTTAATAATGCTTGGTATTTCAATAATACTTGGTATTTTTTAATTAAAATATTGAGTATTTTAATAATAATATTCGTTATATTATTAATTAAGAAGTATAAGTATAATAATAATTATACATTCATCTGAAAAGAAGACCTCTTTGTATATTCTTTTTTGTGAACTAAAACAAATAAATACTTTACTTTATTAATTAATGAGCAATATTAATTAATAATGTAAGTAATCTTAATTATGAATAAGTTTACTCATATCATTAATGTATAAAATAAAATAAATAAAACCTTTGAATTTACAAAATTTTACTGATCCAAATTATTATGCGAACTTCAATGTATAAAATTGTATTAAAATTGTAATTAAAAAAATTTATAAATAATATATAATATATAAATGTATAATAAATAAAATAGTAAAATAAAAAAATAAAATAATAAAACAATAAAATAGTAAATAAAATAGTAAATAAAACACTATGTATAAAATGTAAACAAACATTTTAAAAATATAAAAATTTAAATGCATAAATTCGGATATAAATGAACTCATACACATTAAAAAAAAATAAGTCTTTGACAATGACATCAAGTTTATTATGGCACAAAGTGAATTTCTTTATTTTTGTGACATTGTTTAATGTCACAACGCTCCCGCTCGAGATGATTAATCGAGAAAAAATTTAATTCAAATTTATTGTAATGAAGAGATTTGAAAGTAATTTAAAAATACTTTAAAAATACTTTTAATAAATAATTTATGAAGGATGATATTTACAAGGAAATGAGTATAAGCTAATCATTAGCCGTGATTCCGTTCCCAGAGGAGAGATAATCTGAGCACTGATGAGCCACAAATCAATAATGTGTGTAACAGATTTTAACTCAAGTTCATATTCTACTTTATTAACTGGGAAGCGAGACATCACGTGTGTAGAACTAGTAAAATAAAGAGCTTCCTCATCAAAGGGAACTGTAATATATGCATAGATTGAAAGTCATTATTCAGAGAATAATATATGCTTCCAGATGAGCATTGAGAACAAAATATAATGATAAGAACGGTAAAAGGATGTTTAACTGTCACTAGTTGGCCGTTAGAACAACCCCTTCAGTTATAATGTTTGAAAAGTAAATTCTCAATAAAAGAAAACAAAGGTTTCGCTTTGAAGAAGCAAACATTTTAATTAGTTTTATTTTCAATTCAAAAATTTTAAAAAATAATCAATAAAAGTTTTATATAAGAATTTTTACTCAACAGAGTTTTCTTTTAAACGAATTTTCTTTTAAACGAATTTTCTTTTAAACGAATTTTCATTTAAACGAATTTTCTTTTAATACCAATGTTCATTTAAACGAATTTTCATTTAAACGAATTTTCTTTTAATACAAATGTTCATTTAAACGAATTTTCTTTTAATACACATTTTCATTTAAACTAATTTTCTTTTAATACAAATTTCATTAATACAAATGTCATTTAACTAAATTTTTAATCAACAGAACTTTTATTCAAATGAATTTTCATTCCAAAGAATTTTCATTCCAACGAATTTTCATTCAAACCAATTTTTATTCAACAGAATTTTCATTTAACGAATTTTCATTTAATACAAATTTCATTCAATGCAAATGTCATTTAGTCGAATTTTTATTCAACAGCAGCTTCTTTAACTGAATTTCCATTTAAACGAAGTTTCATTTAATACAAATTCCATTTAATTAGATTTTTATTCAACAGAATTTCCATTTATCATTTATCTGAATTTTCATTTAACACAAATTCATTCAACTGATTTTTTATTCAACAGAATGTTCATTTATCCACATTTCCATTTAAATGAAGTTTTATTTAATACCAATTTAATTTAACTGAATTTTTATTCAACATAATTTTTATTTCTCTGAATTTTCATTCAAACGAATTTTTATTTAACAGAATTTTCATTTAAACGAATTTTCATTTAATACAAATTTCATTTAATGTAAATGTCATTTAATTGCATTTTTATTCAACAAAAGTTTCATTAACTGAATTTCCATTTAAACTAAGTTTCATTTAATACAAATACCATTTAACTCAATTTTTATTCAACAGAATTTCCATTTATCTGAATCTTCGTTTAATTCAAATGTCATTTAACTGAATTTTTATTCAACAGAATGTTCATTTATCTACATTTCCATTTAAACGAACTTTTATTTAATACAAATTGCATTTAATGGAATTTTCATTCAACAGAATTTTCATTTATCTGAATTTTCATTTAATTTTCCATTATTATTAAACAATTTACAAATTCTTCAATTTTCTCAAAATTCAATGAATTATTCATAAAAAAAGCAATGCTTCCCTATGAGGAAGCAAAAAACAATGTATTTATCAACGAGAACATTCCGATACATTTCTGTTCACGGAAATGCCAATTTTATGAAATTTAGTATGCTTTTTTAGAAATGTCAAACGTAACTGAAATTATTATAAGTACTTTCCACTGATTATTAAAATTGATACAAGTAAGCAAGAAAGTACGGTAATATCGCCCAAAGGTAGAAAGGAATTTTATTCGATGATCAAACTTTAGTTTCCTAGAATTTTTATGGCAAAACTATTGATTACTATGCTTTAACAATAATTCTTTGAATTTCCTAAACGAGCTAACAGATGGTCAATCGAACCATGGAATTGATACCACGGAAATGAAAGTCAATCATTCACTACCCTAGGCTAAATTGGTTACCTGGAAATGCTTGATCCATTTTATATTGGTTCAACAAGGACCTTCTACGCACACACACAAATATAGTATATGTATACCAATTTTGCAGAAAATTTTTTCACAACCATTTTGCGAAAGAGAAATAAGAAATAAATAATCGGATAAAATTCATGAGAAATCTAAAACATTCTAGAAGAATTCAAACAATTAAAAAGCTTCAAGTTCCAAGGGGACGAGAAAAACTTCACTTACGAAGAAAGAAGTTTAAAAGAATTTCAATCACTCTTCGCGTAATTGTGTATTTAACAAGATCTAATTTTTAATTAACGGAGAATATTTCTCTCTTGTTTATCATGCTAAATATGTAACAAACGAAAAATAAATTCAATTATGAAAAAATTGCAATCACTTGTAAATATAGCAATATAAAATTCACAATTGTTGTTCTTTTCAAGAATTGTTGCAAACTATTGTTTCAACTATTATTTCAACTATTGTTTCAACTATTGAAAGTTTTATCTACTGTTGAACTAAAATTCAACTATTTTCATGCAAATAAAGTTCCTAAAGTTCAAATGAACGACATTTTTATATTCTTCTATTTTTAAAAATTCAGATTATAAATAATTTCGAATCAAACTACAAAAAGAGAAAGCACAAATAGAAATTATGCTTGCAACTAAAGAGCAAAGATACGAAAAAAAGAAAGAAGGAAAGAAGGAGAGAGAGAGAGAGAGAGAGGGAGAGACAAATGAAAAATTCCATAAAATAATTAAGATGAAATTCCATTAAGGACAAAAAAATTATTTTTTTAATTAAAAGGACTGAATGATTAATGTTCAAAGAATGAAAATTCTGAATTTCAAAGTTGAACAAAAAGCAAAAATATAAAGTAAGCTGCAATAACCATTTTTTGTTTTACTAATCAATGAACAAAATATTTAATAAACAAAATTTTTAATAAATAAAATATTATACAAAAAACTAGGTTTCATAGACAAAATGTTCCATAAAAGAATGTTTTATAAGAAAAGGTTTAATAAACAAATTTTTTTATAAATAAAAAACAACATTTTTCATAAACAAGAATTTCAAAAACAAAATCTTTCACCCATGGAAAAGGTATATTTGTCTTTGACTCTATTTTTATATTTGTTTCAAATAGATTTTACTTGGTTCAGATAAAAATTTTATTTACACCAAATAAAATATTCTCTGTATCAAATAAATTATTTATTTACAACAAATGAAAAAGTTATTAGGCTCTGAGACAAACATATCGTGATTTGCTTCGAATAAATTATATTTCATTCGTATAAAAAATTTCTCTCGATATTAATACAAAAATGTTACATAAAAAAATATTTCATAGACAAAATATTTCATTAAAAAAAGGGTCTTTATAAACAAAGTATTATACAAAAGACTAGGTTTCATGGAGAAAATGTTTCATAAAAAAGGCTTCAAAAAAGGCTTCAAAAAAGCTTCAAAAAAGACTTCAAAAAGCTTCAAAAAAGGCTTCAAAAATGGCTTCATAAAAGGCTTCATAAACAAAATATTTAAAAAGAAAAAGATTCCATACACAAAATGTTACATCACTCAGAAAAATTTTTGTTTAAATTGAGCAAATTTTGTTTGAATCAAACAAATTCTATCTTTGATATACGATCAAACAAATGTTTGTTTCATTCAAACAACTAATTTGTTTGATTGAGTTTTGTTTAATTCAAATAAATTATTTGTTTGAATGGAACAAATTTTTTCATAATATTTTTATTTTTATTCACATAAAAATTATTGTTTATAATAATTTTATTATTATATTGTTCACTTAATATTTATTTTTAATATGTAAGCTGAAACAGAAGAATCATATTACCGAAAAATCTACCGGGATAGAGAATCGAACTTGTGTCCATTAGATTCACAGCAAACCATCTAATCCACGAGACCATCGTAGATGGCCTCGTGGCGATGGAAATCACTTTATTTTTGCAACTTTTAACTTAGAACAGAAGTAATTTATTGAACCAAATTTTTTGTTTAAATTAAACAAATCCTGTCTTTGTATCGAACAAATTATTTCTTCAAATAGTAGAAGCAAAAGTTTTTAATTTGTTTATATCAAATAAATATTTATTTACATCAAACAAAAAAATTGTTTAAATCAATGTTAGGTCAAACAAATATTTTTATTCAATTTAAACAAATATTTTTCAAAATGATAAAGAAAGAATCTTCATAAGATGAAAGAGCAAAATATTTCACGAACAAAATTAACAAACTGTAGTAAAATAATAAAATAAACGAGGCAAGTAAAGTCTGAAACGTGAAAGAAAAAGAGGAGCGTAAACTTGAGAAAAAATAGTGTTTTTCGAAAATGAAGAAAATAGAGGAAATACCAAGCCGACACGGAACCGCGTAATTACTTTCGCTCGATAGATTCCCTTTTGCAGGCAGTGCAATCTGCATTTGAACCTACACAGAATCATCATTCACTTTCGATTTAAAGTTAAATCTGTCTTGTGCAGAGATCCAGTTTGCCGCATTGAATAGAAGAGACTCGGGACTGCAAATAAAAAGGAAAGACTCGAGAGGAAAGCATGTCGTACGTAAAGATCGGTGCACGATTTGGATAATCGCCGGTGCACTTTGCTGTAAGCAGTTACTTTACGCTTTCTCGGATAGTGATCTCCATCATAACTTAATGTCGTAACCATACTACCGTACAAAGCACACAATCGGATTTCCTGGTTGCCGTCTAAACGGGTCCACAAGAGTGCTAATGTATGAGGAAGAGAAAGAATGAGTCTGGCAAAATGGCGAGACCATCATGGTCAACAAGAGGTAAAGAGTCACAGTCACAGTCACAGTCACAATCACCATCACCTACCACCTAATACTCGTGGCTCTTTGCAAAATATAAGCCTGGTAATATAACGAGGATTCTCGGGGTATTTGATCGGCTCCAGGATAGAGCTCCTATCTCTACGGGATCTCTTGGAATCGGTTTTTAATAAGGTTGATAAAGTCAACTGGGTGGAAAGATAGGTGGGGACGAGAAGAGGGTGAGGATGTCGGGTACTTGCCTCCAAAGCGGATGTACCGCGGAAATAATTCACGCGTTATCTACGCCATCTTCCCAGGAGTGCAGCATCTTCCTTGGATCTTTAGTAGTGCACCAGCTGCGGCTACAATGTCACTATAAGATACCAATTCTCTATCTCTCTCTCCCACTCTCCTTTTCTCGATTCTCGCAAATCTTTACAAATTTTCCCTTGTTTTCCAAAACCGCACCGTTCTTCAATCTTCATTTTCACTCACAATCATCACTCAGACAATTTTTTGTTTAAACTGAACATATTTTGTTTAAATTGAACATATTTTGTTTCAATTGAACATATTTTGTTTGAATTGAATATATTTTCTTTAAATTGAACATATTTTGTTTAAATTGAACAAATTTTGTTTGAATCAAACAAATTCTATCGTTGATATACGGCCAAACAAATGTTTGTTTCATTCAAACAAATAATTTGTTTGCTTCAATTCTGTTTAAATCAAATAAATAATTTGTTTGAATGGAACAAATTTTTTGATAATATTTTTATTTACATGAAAATTGTTGATTATAATTCTATTATATATTGTTCATTTAATATTCATTTTTAATATGTAAGCTGAAACAGAAGAATCATTTTATCGAAAAATCTACCGGGACGGAGAATCGAACTTGCGCCTATGAGATTCACAGCAAACCATCTAATCCACGAGGCCATCGTAGGAGATGGAAATCACTTTATTTTTGTAACTTTTAACGCAGAACAGAAGTAATTTATTCAACCAAATTTTTTGTTTAATCAAATTTGTTTAATTTGATTGATTTGTTTAACAAATCAAATAATTTGATTGATTTGTTTAACAAATCAAACAATTTGATTGATTTGTTTAACATATCAAACAAATTATCAAACTTTGTTTTTATATCAAACAAATCATTTCTTCAAATAGAAGAAGCAAAAGTTTTTAATTGGTTTATATCAAATAAATATTTATTTAAATCAAACCAAAAAATTGTTTAAATCAATTATGTTAGGTCAAGCAAATATTTTTGTTCAATTTAAACAAACATTTTTCTGAGTCGATTAATAATGAATTAAATTTAATTAATTAAATTCAAAATTAATAATTTATTACTATTCAATGACATTTAGCACCGTTCAATATTATTTAACAACTTTCAATATCATTCAATATTATTTAACAACTTTCAATATCATTCAATATAATTTTAAAAAAGCACTAGCAATTGAAATATCAACTAAACCCTAACGTTGAAATTAGACAAACGACTAAAAGCTAATTTTCAGAGAGATGAAAATAAAAAAACCATCACTAGGTTAAACTTCCAAAGCTTTTATGCAAAAAGAGAACAGATGTTTGAATATCCAATCACAAGTGCTCGAATTTAAAATAAATGGAATATACAATTAAATGGAAGTATTTCAAAAAACGAGTCGATTCAGATAGACGAGATTAACTAAAAGAATCGATATTTTATACACAAATTTTACTCAGGGACAATTATAAAATAATAAAAAAATAAATACACTATTACTCAAGGTGTAAAACTTAAATATTGTAGCACCAAGTAATAAATAAGGGTGATTTTTTTGAAAAGAAACTAATTAAAAATAAAGTAATAAAAAATAAAGAAACTAATAAAAAAAT
This sequence comes from Ganaspis sp. Gsp50, assembly GCA_011057455.1. Lineage (NCBI taxonomy): Eukaryota > Metazoa > Arthropoda > Insecta > Hymenoptera > Figitidae > Ganaspis > Ganaspis sp. Gsp50. Next base: position 9,951 of record WNHD01000051.1, read on the forward strand.
AAAGAAACTAATAAAAAATAAAGCAACTAATAAAAAATGAAGAAACTAATAAAAAATAAAGCAACTAATAAAAAATGAAGAAACTAATAAAAAATAAAGAATCTAATAAAAAATAATGAAACTAATAAAAAATAAAGAAACTAATAGAAAATAAAGAAACTAATAAAAAATAAACTAATAAGAAATAAAGAAACTAATAAAAAATAAAGAAACTAATAGAAAATAAAGAAACCAATAAAAAATAAATAAACTAACAAAAAATAAAGAAATCAATAAAAAAGAACTAATTAAAAATAAATTAATAAAATAAATTAAATAAAAATAAATTCTATTCTAAATTAATAAAAGAGAAAAGTAAACTAATTATACAAAAAATAAATTAATAAAACAAAAACTTAATTAATAAACCAAAAGCTAAATTCATAAACAAAAAAAAAGAAAAAATGATACGTACAATTATTTCGAACTTTAAATAAATTTCAAAATAATATTAAGCAAAGAATAAGAAATTTTCAACACAAATTTATCTCTTTAAATAAAAATAAACTTAAAATTCATTTTATGGTCTAAAGTTTGATTTTCGATGCATTTTTTGAAGAATAAAATGCTTAAAAAAAACAGGACCATTTGATTTTGGATCAGATACGAGTGGTGCAATAAAATAAATTCAATAAATTGAGAATCTTGCATAAAATTTAATTGCCATCCTGTCTTTAGCATTGTACGCATTTTAAACTCGTTCAAGTTCGCATATACGGCGGGCAATCTGTGCGATCGCCTAAAGACACAAAGAATTGCCAAGAGGGGAAAGGAAATGGTTGCAAATTCTGGGCACGCCATATTTGGAAGCGCAAAGTTCCGGTTCTTCGAGCGAAGCGTTGAGCAACAAGAAACCATCAAGTCCCCAATTGTTTGATTGATTCCAATTAATTACTATAATTTGATTTGTTTCATTTTGTCCTTTTCCTCCACGAATTATCTCCATACTTGGCTTTTATTCTTTTCGTCTCATTTTTTGAATTGTCCACCTGACTAGAATACTTTCTCACGTTTGGAAGCAGAAAAAAAACTGAATTTGAAACGACGTAACGTTTAGAAATGGATTTCAAAAAAGTTTGAAAAAGAGACGAAATTGTAAAACAAACTAATATGTTTAAACAAAATATGTTTAAACAAAATAATATGTTTGCAAAGAAACTAATCGAACGCATGTTGAACAATTTTTCGCAAAAAATTTATGAAAGCCGATCGTTTATTTTGTAAGGAAAGACAAGAAATTCACTCACCCGTTAGATGACTGCCAGTGAACTCGAAGTCGTCATCCTGGTCCCAATGTTTCAGACTTAAATTGGACAGTGATGTGGCGTTGGCGAATTCCAAGTTTGCAAAATGCCAGTCTAATATTTGTCGGTCTTTTGAGGATAAATACACGTCACTGTAACGAGAATTAAAATATTAATTTATTAGCAAATTTTGAATGGTACTTTAATAAAGGTATAAAGATTTAATAAGTGTACAAAGATTTAATAATCGAATAAGTGCACAAAGATTTAATAATTGAATAACTGCACAAATAGCTAATGAGCAAAAGTATTAATTTAATAACTGTACACATGTGAATAATTTTACTATGAACAATATTCAGATAGCAAGAAAATGAACTAATTAGCAGAGAAATTGGATTTTTTTCAAGACGTAACTTGGCCAATTTTAATGAGTTAATTATTTATTAAATATAAAACAAAATAAAGGTTGTATTTGGAAATGGGTACTGACCTTGGAGGCGAAGCTTCCAGTTCCTGCAACTTAGCCTCGATTTCTTTCTGCTGTTCTGCGAGCTGATCCCACTCCTATAAAAAATAAAATCAAATTTTAATTGAATACAAGGACAAATTAAATAAACCAAAAAAGAAAATTCTACGTACTTTACAAACATTGTGTAGGTCACGTAGTTTTGATCTTAAAACAAATTCCTGCGTGATATCTTTTGCTTGTTTACTATCTGACATTTCTTTATATTGTTTGTCTAACTCAACTAAACGTTCTTTAATAGCAATCATCTGAAACAAAAATTGTTTATTACACATTACGTTGCAGAAAAAATTAATAGAAATAATGATATAAAATATTGTAATTATAATAAAAATAGTGAACAATAATGAAAATAGTAAAGAATGAAAATAATAAAGAATGAAAATAATAAAGAATGAAAATAATAAGGAATGAAAATAATAAAGAATGAAAATAATAAAGAATGAAAATAATAAAGAATGAAAATAATAAAGAATGAAAATAATAAAGAATGAAAATAAGAAAGAATGAAAATAATAAAGAATGAAAATAATAAAGAATAAAAATAATAAATAATAAAAATAATTAACATATTTAATTTAATATTAAATATTGTTTTGAATGTAATAAAAATAGAATTTGGATTCAAAATGTCCTCTTAGGATTTTATATTATAATAAATAATAAACTTACCCTGTGTTGATTAGCTATGAGACGACCTTGCAAAGCCAAGTATTGTCGGAGATGAGTAACTTGTCTTTGTTTAACCCCTTGCTCTTGTAATCGTATCACCCATTCAAGGGCTTGTCCCAAAGAAACAGGACGTGTTGGAGTTGATTGCGTGGTTCCTCCAGCGTTGTTTACATAATTAAAATCTAAGTGGTGCGAAAGATAAGAAGTTGCTTCTAATAATCTGTTAAACTCTCTCTCAACCATCTCATCTTTATCTTTTGGTACCTAAAAAGTATTCAAATATAATCATGCCATTAATTTTAATAGGAATCTGTTAAGAATTAAAGATTAAGAAATGCATATAATTGCATAAATTACAAATTTTTAAAAAAAGTAAAAAAAGATTAAAAAATAAGTAAAAAGTTAATGAAACAAGTAAATAGAAGGCAAAAATAAAGTCAACTTACAGTTTGACCATCGCTTTCGTACAAGGGACATTTTTGTCTAATTTTATGTAATTCCATATTAATCTGTTTGCTGAGAGTAGTGACAGGATTACCACCCAAGCCAGTGACAACCATTGCTCCCAAATCAGCAATATAGGACGATTTTCGAAAAGTTGCAATCCGGCCACCAACTCTGTCCTGTAAGAAAATGAAATTTTATAATTTTACAAAAACCGTCTCAAGACAATTATGCTTTATTCAAGATAAACATACTGTTTTTAATCTTTTAACGTAAATGTTTATGTTTCGTTTCAAGTAATCCAAACAATAGAAAAATAAATCTACTTACTCTGGCTTCAAGGACGATAACTTCTAAACCAAATTGCTGCATCTGCTGGGCTGCAGCTAAACCTGCGATTCCAGCGCCAATTACTAATACTTTTCCTAGTTTTTTTGTTGGTATTGGCTGGAAATTTTTAAGCAAAAATATTCACTATTATTACAAATATTCTAGTCTTTTTACAAAACTCGGTTTTTTATAAATCTGGTAACAAAAAAAGTTTGAAGCGATGTGATTAATATAAATTACTTTATGTGATTAATAAATAAATTACTTTGTGATTAATAAATAAATTACTTTAAGTGATTAATAAATAAATTACTTTATGTGATTAATAAATAAATTACTTTATGTGATTAATAAATAAATTACTTTATGTGATTAATAAATAAATTACTTTATGTGATTAATAGTAAACATAAAAGGGAAGTTTAAAATTATAATAAATTAAATTAAAAAAACAGAATTTCCTCTACGAGGATGCAATAAATATGATTAGTAATACCTTAAGTCTTTTAAAAACACCAAAGTTAATGAATCCGTGTCGTTCTAGGAAGGCGTGAACTCGACGTGCAAGAACTGTGTCACTATTATAAGGCGCCTCAATTTGAGGCAAGGCGTTTTCAAAAAGAAGCTGTTGTTTTGGATTTTCCAGCCATATTTGCAACTATAAAGAAAAGAGGACATTAGAATCTTAAGCATTTTAATCCTCTATCACCCTTCTTATCATATGATTCTAATTGTAAATTATGAATAACTATAAAATAATTGATAAGTATAAACAGTAAGCAAACAGAAATGAAAAAAACAGAAATGAAAATACAGAAATGAAAAAACAGAAATGAAAAAACAGAAATGAAAAAACAAACAGAAATGATAAACGAACAGAAATGGTAAAAAAATGGTAAAAAATATAAAATAAGGAAATATATACAAAAATGATAAAATGTAGAAAACGATGAAATATTATAACAAAACAGTAATTTGCTTTACTTACTAATCTATTCCTAATGTGTAAGAAAACTTTCTGTGTTTGAGGAGGACCATTAGAAACATCAGGAAAGCAAGCTGCTTCAGTTGATGTTAATTTATCGAACGGAAGACGACTCTGAAATGCAGCCCCTTCAAGACCGTTGAGCAATTCTTTAACTAAAATCATTAAAAAAAATGTTTAGCAAATTTTTCTAATCGAGAAAAGTAGTGGATTTTTCAAATTTTTGTAATTGGCAGAAAATTAATGAAAATTTGTTTATTTTTACCATGTGGATCTTCGTGATCACTGTCTTGATCTTCTTCCTCTTTTGTTTCAGTTTTGGTAGGAACCGGTGGAGGAGCAGTTGGAACTGGTTCAGAGTCTTTTTTATTTTCTATTAAACCTTTTTTTTCGGGAGTTCCTAAACCAGTTTTTGATTTTTCTGAAGTGTCGGAAGCATTTTCATCTTCAAGTTGATTATACTTCTCCTCCATTTCTCTATATTCGACCTAAAAAATCAAATAATAATTTTAAATGGAGAATAAAACTAAAACTTTACTAAATTAATTTTTCTTTCATGAAATCATCGAAACTTTGTTTTGTATTAAAATAGCCAAAATTAACAGTAACTAAAAAATAACAGTGATTAAAAAATTATTTAGTCAATCTTCAAATTGGATTGTTTTTGTAATTTACATTTTTTGTTTTGTTTTTCAAGTTTTCTTTGAAACAATTGTTTTCCTTTGAAAAAATATCGTTCTTGGAAATATAACGTGTTATCTGATAATGAATTAAATTTTTAATGTCAGAAATATTGGAAATTCAATAGTTACTTATAATATCTAATTACAAGCGTTAACAACAAAGTAATTTTTAAATTATATAAACTAGAAAAACGAGAAAAACACATGAACGAGGTCAAAACATAACCTATTCAAATCGTAAACAACTCGAGAGAGACCTCAAACTTTACAAACTCATGAGTTTATTTTCATGTAAAATGAAAGAAGTATGTATTAAAATTACATTTGTTTATGTAAATATAGCAAAAATTAAATAATCAACAACAAACTCTTTAAATAAACTAAAAAATAGTTGCCTTTGCTCGTTTTCGGCGACTCATTTTGCCTCGCGCGCTCTTTGAATGCACCACTTGTCTTTAAATAAATCACAAATCCTTGACAATTCTTTCTTCTTTCACTTTAATTTTTACCCTCTAACTTTCTATTTTTAAGTTTTATTAAATAAACTTTCAGTTTTCTTGAAAAAATCTACAACTGGCATGATGTTAAGCATTAACACAATTAATAAAAACCAGGGCTGACAACATTCAAATAATACCGAACTCACGCGCATGCGTTACCTCTCAATGTTACCAACCGAAAATTTAAAAATAATTCCACTATAACCTAAAAACAACAAATTTCATGTTTTCAATATGATTTATAAAAATTTGTACCAAATACATGTTAACTTGTTTACAATACTCATGTTTATTGTTGTCTGAAAAAAGATACGAGTTCGTAAAACAAGTGCAATTAATTAAAAGATCTCCTTTTCTTGATCTTTCTTCTTTCTTTCTCCGTGGATCAATTTCATTTTGGGTTTCAGAACCCAAAATGTTGTTACAGTGAAAAGTTTTTTGTACATAGTTCTGGACAAATAAAAACAATCGGCTAGTCACGCAGGATCTGGAATTGATACATGTCGTTTATTAAACTCCACGTATTATGGTGTATAGAAACTTATTATATTTTTCTGAGATAAAACTTTCGTGTCATCGCAAGCCGGTGAATTTTAAATTTACTCTGAAATATTTCTGAAAAATGACTACAGGAAGGAGAAGACCTTTGCATTCTAACTCTGGGAGTTCATTGTACAGCTCCTCCGGGAGTTTTAGGTCTCGGACACTTAATTTTCGACCTAATTCCACCCAGGAAGACAGAGGAGGTACCAGGCCAACAGCTGTTCCCAGTTCTATTGGCCTCATTTTAATAACAGCTATTCTTCACGTCTGCAAAAAATCCTTGCTCTTTGACACCAAACTTAAAGCTTCTTTATACCTTGGAACTATCTTTCTAGGCTCTATCGTTACAGATTCCATCAAAGTACCTCGAAGTTATTTCTCTAGGTTAGTTCTTTAATTATAATAATGAGTTTTGTTTATACACACCTCATGCCTAAACTTTAAATAGCTTTCAACGTTCTTGTCAAATTTAAATCAAAATTGACACATGTCTTCAAATTTGTTTCTTAAAATATTTTGAATATTTTTAAAGCAATACTGTGTCAATTTATTTAAGAAAGTAGATTGGAAGTTAAAATCTAAAAAAACGGAAACAAATCTAGAAACGGAGATTGGACACTTGTATCATGGTAAAGATTATATAAAGTAATTGAAAGTACTAAATTAATGAATTTTGTAATTAATCAACATTTGTATCAACTTGTGTTAATTTAATACAATAAAAGTGTAGGTTATAATAAAAGTTAATGTAACAATAAAAGTTAAAGTTACAATAAAAGTTATGTTACAATAAAAGTTAAAGTTACAATAAAAGTTATGTTACAATAATAGTTAAAGTTACAATAAAAGTTATGTTACAATAAAACTTCAAGTTACAATAAAAGTTAAATTTGTTATGTTAATAAAAGAAATTAAATTTTATGAATTTGTCGTATGTTTATGGAATTTATCTCAAGTTAATAAAATAAATTTGTTCTTTTTAGGTCGGACAACGCTCTGAATCGTTATTTCATTAAATGGGCCTGGGGATGGCTTCTGACGACGATAGTTCCTTGGGTAGTGTTGACAGTACACACGATAGGTTGTGGACGAAGAGGAGTTTTAATAAAACACCTAGTGCGTCTAGTTTTCGCGACAGTTGCTTGGCTCGTTTGGATAAACGTGTTTAATTATGTAGAAACAAATTTTGGAAGATGTTACAACACAAAGGATATTCTTTTACAAGAAAAAACAAAATGCCTACAAGTGGGTAAATTTTGGAGCGGTCTAGACATCTCTGGACACGCTTTCATTATTATTTACTCGAGTCTCATTCTGGCAGAAGAAGGTAAAAGTTTAATAGGATGGGAAGGAATAAAAGATTTAATAATTCAGGAAGAACACACGAGGACTGTAGCTACGGAAACTAGTACAGGACCGCTTAAAAATTTACCTGACGAGGACTTTAGTTTTTTGAAAAAAGCATATAAATTGCTTACACCTTATTTGAGAGGTCTTTTCATTACAATGACCATACAGCAATTATTATGGGACGTAATGCTCGTGGCGACGATTCTTTATTATCATAATATGGCGGAGAAATTTCTTGGTGGAGTGGCAGCAATTCTCACCTGGTACATGAGTTATTATTGGCTTTTTAAAATGACGAGTTTAGGATTCACTTGTCCTGGACAAGGGCTCTTTAAATATGCTACTGAGCCTAAAATTAATGTTGAGAATAATTCTCGATTGAGAAGAAATACGATGAATAATTCGAGAACTAGGTATGGATTTATCGGGGTTCTCAGGAGTATGTTTTTTACATAAATTAAATGACACAAAATAATTATTGTTTTGTGTAATAGTAGTTGAAGGGTATAGAAAAAGTGGCGTGGAAATCAGGGAATAATTTATTTTTAATTCTTCGGGGGATTTTATTAAGGGAGAATATTTAGTACTAATTTGTATGATAGCAGAATTAATCATAGTAATGTGCATTTTGGGGAAAAAATGATTGTCTCATTTGTAAGATGGATTTTTCGGTTCATTTGAGATTTATTTATCAATTGAAATAAGATTTATTTATTAATTGAAATGAGATATATTTATTAATTGAAATGAGATATATTTATTAATTAAAATGAGATATATTTATTAATTGAAATTATATATATTTATCAATTGAAATTAGATATATTTATCAATTGAAATTAGATATATTTATCAATTGAAATGAGATATATTTATCAATTGAAATAAGATATATTTATCAATTGAAATCAGATATATTTATCAATTGAAATGAGACACACTTATCAATTTAAGAGATAAATTTATTTATTCATTTCAAATATATTTATCAATTTAAGATATAAATTTATCTATTTCTTTGAGATAAATTTATTTACTTGGCAGTAAATTATTTAAAAAGTTTCACAATTTTCCAATATTCAGAATGCATTTCTATTTGAAGAAACAATTTTCTTGGTGTGCATTCGTATACTAATTCTTATAGGGCGTAAATTAATTTAATATATTTATAATATTGATATGTTAATTGTTTTAATATATTATTTTCATGTTAATTTACAATTATTTTCATGTTAATTTACAATTATCTTCATGTTAATTTACAATTATTTTCATGTGAATTTACAATTATTTTCATGTTAATTTATAATTATCTTCACGTTAATTTATTATTGTTTTCAAGGCATTGTTAGTTTATTTTTGGTGATCGCACCTTTTTTTTAGAAAGTAAGATGATCGATAAAAACACGAATGTGAAGAATTTTGAAATTTTTCACTTGTAAATATTTTAAACGCACTAAACAAATATTGTAAGATTTTTATAATGTGAAATTGTTTTCAAACACTTAGATTCAAAGTTTTTTATATACACATAAAAATTCAATTAGTTTTAATTTCAAGTTCTTCATGTTTGCATTTGTACTTGTGTTTTCCTGGATTGTTTTTCTAATCATATGTATAGGACTCAAATGTACAGTTAAAAATCAAAGAAATTGTCCTTATCATTTTGCTACAAAAGTTTATCGATTAATAGACATTTTTAATACAATAATCATGTAATGATTTTGTAAATTGATTCATGCTACTTTATAATTTCTGTTATTCATCAATGTATTTTATTTAATAAATCAAAGAATTTGATATAACAACAAAGATTTTTTTCATTCAAAACTTAAAAGATTAAAAAAGAATATCAAAAATTAAATAACAGGCATTAACTTCTTTTAAAATAAAATAAAAAAACAATGCTTCCCTGTGAGGAAGCAAAAATAACAGGCATTAAATGATTCATGCTAAAGAAATAGCAAGAGAAAGTAAAACAAAAAACAAAGAAATTAAAAATTTGAAAAAATAGATTCTATGTGTTTGTTTAAATATTTTTATTTAGGTAAATTAAATTTATTTAAGTAAACTTAAATTACTATTTGGCACTGTGAAAATAAAAGGTAAAAACCTACAAAATCTGATGAAATTAAAAACGAAATATTCGAATAATACATTAAAAAATGTATAGAATATTGTGAAAAATTAAAATAAAAGTCACAGGCTGCAAAAAGATACAAAAATTGTAAATATTTTTATGTAATTTATTTTTATCATAATTTTACAATTTAATATTAAACTATTTAATACAAACTGATTTATATTAACAATTTTTGTTTTTATTTATTTATTTATTTATACAAAAAAACGGTTGTAATTACTTAACACTACATACACTTTGTCTCGCAATCTTTTGAAGTTTCAAAATTATTGCTGTTTCCCATACATCCTCCGTACGTAAAATTAACACACTTTTTTCCTTTTGGATCAAAAGCGTATCTTTCCAGATTGGAAAAACAAGGACCAGCTTCCATAGGTTGTGAGCATGCTGTAATTTACATATAAAAATAATTTTAAATTAAACTAGAATAAAAACTGAACTAAAATCAAAATTAAACTATGATACAATTACGATAAATTAAATTGGAATAAAAACTGAACTAAAATCGAAATTAAACTATGATACAATTACGATAAATTAAATTGGAATAAAAACTGAACTAAAATCAAAATTAAACTATGATACAATTACGGTACATTAAATTGGAATAAAAACTGAACTAAAATCAAAATTGAACTATAATAAATAATTAAACCATAATTTGACAAATTATTATTTGTCATATTAATACAAAATTAATGTTAATCATCAATCACTGGATTCTCAATTTCATTTTATTTTACAACTTACTGTAAATTTAATAATTATTTAAAATATTTCTCTTACCTTCACAAGCTGTTTGACAATCATCCATATTACTGAATCTGTTTTCATTTCCTCCACATCCGCCATAAACAAATTGAACACATTTTTGTTCATTAGAATCGAAGCCATATCTTACATATTCTCCTCGGCACAAACCAACCGTGATAGGTTCGGAGCAAACTAAAAATTAAAAATAGAGTATAGAAATCTTCGCAATAAATTATAATTTCACAAAATTAATCACAAACTTTTTTCATGGATTTAAATTAAATTTTATATATATATGTATATAATATATATAATATATAAAATATAAATTATATATATAATCTTACTGAAAGTAATTACAGAATTATTAATACGAAATTAGTATTTACTGAATGAATAAATGACAAAAATGATTGAAAAGATTATTTTAAGATTAAAATTATTTGAAAGAACGGAGTTTAATTGCAAAATTCTATTTGGAAATAATTAACTGTAACGGAAATGAACTTAAAGTAATAAAAATTAGTTTAATAAATTAATTGAAAAATAGATTTTTGTTGAATAATTACCATTACTGGTTTGATTCAGAGGACTTGCTAAAATCCATGTTGCTTGAAACAATACAACACAAATAAGAACAAAATTTGAATTTGCCATTTTTTAAATAAAAAGTTTTGTGTTTTAGAACGTTGTTTTGATCTATTCAGAGGAGAAGATGAAATATTTTAAAATTCGAGATGAAGATCTCTTTTATACATTAGATCCTCACATTAAATCAAAAGTATATTTGGAAGGGAAAAAGTAGGAATTCCCACTTTTTCTATTATTGAGTTTCAAGGTGACGCTTACAGAAATATTTGATTTCATTTTATTCTGGAATTTTTTTGACACACGTGGACGTAAATTCTTATTTTGCTTAAGACGAGTGTTTGACTTTTTAATAAGATTTGCAAAAAGGACTAATAAAAAAGTAAACGAAGTCAAAAATATTGATCACTCGATATTCAATCGAAAAATAACCGAGTGGTAAATTCATATTTGTATTAATAATTATAGCAAACTTGAAAAACTTGTATTAAGAAAAATTATTGATATATTATTTTTATTGTTATTTATTATTTTATATTCATATTATTTATTATATTTATATTATTTATTTATTTTATTTTTATTTTATTTCTTCCTTATAGAGGAAGCATTGTTTTATTTTATTTTATTTTTATTTTATTTGTCAATATTTTTTATTATTATTTATTCAATTTTATATTATTTATTGAAATATTTTAGAGCTAGAATAATAATTTACAGAAGAGTAATATTGGGATATAAAATTAATCATTCGCAAAAAATGATTTATAAATTTATTTTAGCAATTTAATTATCTTTTGCTTTCTCATATAGGGAAGCATTATTCTTTTCGTTTATTCAAATTTGTGTTTATATTTATTCAAGTTTATTTAATAATAATTCTTCTATAATTTGCATGCATGTTAAACGATAGTTTATTGTAATTTTCATAATTATAATACCTAATTCGAAGTTTTTAAAATAAAATGTTAACGAATCTATACACACGCGCTTTTTTATTAACAATGTTTATTTACCGATGCTATTTTTTTATTAATTCTAATAATTAGTTCATTTGTTGCATTTTTTGTTTTTCAATTTTAAACTAAATTCTATCGCGCGTTTTTCATTATTATAGTTATAGAATTAAAATAATAAAAAAGTTGAAATGTAAAAGAAAAACCATACAGTTTCTTAATTTTTTCAATATCTTTTTTAATATTTTGTCAATCTTTATTTATTCAACTAATAAATAACAACTAATAAACTATACAATACAACTAATAAACATTTGTTACTAAATATTTGTTTCATTTAAATATTTGTTATATTAAATATTTGTTTTATTTAAATATTTGTTATTACATATTTGTTTTTTTTTAAATATTTGTTTTGTTTAAATATTTGTTATTAAATTTTTTTTTTAAATATTTGTTATTAAATATTAAATCGTTATTATAATCTGTTCTACATTATTTGAAATTTTAACCATTTTAAATCAAAATTTGATATCAACGATTAATGTAAATAGTTATAAAAATGAAAGTTAAGCATTTTTCTTTTTAAAAAAATTAATGTTAAATATTTACCTTTAACGTATAAATTAATTGGTCTTAAATAACATTTTCTTAATGCAATTCTTAAGTATTTTTGAAAATATCCGGTCATCATGACTACCAACTTGAGACTACGTAAACTCGTTGTTCACAAACAAATTAATCGCTTCCACTATTTAAATAATGGCCAAAAACATTTGACCTATTTTTAGATTTCAATCAAATACAAAATTTATTTAACAATCGCAAAAAATCATGAACTTTCTTCTCAAAAAAACTAAGAAAATGCATGTGAATAAACCACTATTGGTAGTTCTGAAGAGAATCTTGAATGAATTAGCGATTATGAATGATTTGACGTGTATCAGCTGCTCAAAGTACAAACAATCATTGAGTAAAAAACAAAACAGTTTCTAGTAATTATTCAAAAATGATGCGAGCCGCAACAGACCAGTTAATGAGAACGTTTTCGTCAAATGCACCAGGAATGTGTAAACGATTAGAAGGAAGGGTTGCAATTGTAACCGCATCTACACAAGGGTTGGTAAATAATTTTCAATTTACATCTGTTTAAATCCCTAACAAGCTAATAAACAATCTTTTCTAGAATTGGTTTCTCGATAGCAAAACGATTAGCACAAGAAGGTGCAAAAGTCATGATTAGCAGTAGACGAGAAAAAAATGTAGAAAATGCTGTTCAAGAATTACTCAAAGAAGGGTTGCAAGTTTCTGGAGTTGTTTGCCACGTAGGAAAACAAGAAGATAGAAAAAAGCTTTTCGATGAGGTAAGAAGGGTTTTAAAAAAATAAAACTAAAATTAGACTAAAATAAAACTGAATGATCTGTAATTAAATAATCTTCAATTTAACCATTGAATAAAATATAATAATGAGAAAGACAAAATATATTAAAGACAAAATATATTAAAGAAAAAATATATTAAAGAAAAAATATATTAAATATTATTAAAGACAAAATCAAAATTTGGAGGTTTGGACATCCTCGTGTCGAATGCAGCAGCAAATCCGACAATGGGACCGGTTTTGGAAACTAGTGAAGACATATGGGACAAAATTTTTGATATAAATGTAAAAAGTACTTACCTGCTTATGAAAGAAGCTCGGCCTTTTCTCAAACAAGGAAAATCTCCGTCGATTATTATTATTTCTTCGATAGCAGGATATCAGCCGTTTGATGTAAGTATAAATGTCGAATTCTTGAATTGTTCCTTGCAGTTTAAAGCACGTAAATTTTGTGTAAAACTCTTTCAGTTATTGGGCGTTTACTCATTGAGCAAAACAGCTTTACTCGCTTTATGTAAATCAACTTACGAAGACCTTGCTCGAGATGGAATTCGAGTTAATTGCATTGCTCCTGGTGTTATAAAAACAAAGTTTTCACAACCAGTAAGTTGTCATTTGCTTATTTAAAAACCGGATAAAATTTGAATAAGCAGTTTACGAAGGTGATAAAAAGCGAATATATGATATAAATCATATACTATATATATTATATAATATAGTGTAGTTTTTTTAGATTTAATATAGTTTATGCTATTCGTTAAACTTAAAATTCTAGCTGGAAAAGCTTAATTTACTTGCTACAAATATTTAGAATATTTGAAATTTACAAATATTTTGCTGCTTTATGTGTTGATATTTAAAATTCCTATTTAATAGATGTACCAGTCTGAACAAATTGAAGAAGAAACGAAGTCTAGAATTGCCATGGGACGATTAGGTACTCCTGATGAAATGGGAGGAATCGCTGCATTTTTGGCTAGTGATGATGCTTCTTACGTAACTGGAGAAACCATTATTGCAAGTGGTGGAATGGCATCAAGATTATAAATTTAAAGGGTTCTCGATTCCACACAATCTTATCGTATATTTTGTTATGTCAATTTTATACTGTTGTTACAATAAAATGCTTATTTTACTTATTTCTAATTTTTTCTTCAAAATGATCCGAAATTGAAATAAATTCTTTCATACTGTCTTTTACGGAATTCAAAATCCTTTCAATTTCAATGCCTTTAAAAATAAAAACCCATAGTTTTCTTAAAATTCGTTCTTTTAAATTGAAAGTTCTTTTCAATTTGGAATTTATCTAATTTTGCAATTGAAAGTTGTTTCCAATTTGGAATTTATCCAATTTGGAATTTATTCAATTTGGAATTTATCCAATTTGTAAGATTTGGAATTTAAGATCCTTTCGTTTATTACTTTCTAAAAAATTGTTTTTGTCTACGAATTTCACGTTAATTCTCCACAATTCGTGATCACAACTTTCTGTGAAGGAGTTCCGGATTTGCTTCCGCATTTTTCGATCTTTTTAAGAACCTCTAGTCCACTCAGCACGTGTCCGAATACGACGTGTTTGTTGTCCAACCAATCTGTTTTAGCAGTACAGAGAAAGAACTGTGAACCGTTGGAATTAGGTCCAGAATTTGCCATCGATAAAGTCCCAGGCCCCGTATGTTTCAACTCGAAATTTTCGTCATCAAATTTTTTCCCGTAAATTGACTTACCGCCTGTTCCATTATGATTCGTGAAATCTCCTCCTTGGCACATCTAATCATTGGTTAAGAAAAATAATTCATTCAATACTCTCGAAAATTAATGCATTGGTACTCTCAATCTGCATTTTTTTATAAATAGAGATTTTATTGCTTCCTCATAGTATTTTATTTTTATAAATGTTTCTAAGTATAGTTATGAATTCAAATCTCTGAATTTAGCGAGTTTTTCAAAATTTTAAAAGGATACGAAGTCTGGGATGATCCGGTGAAGCGAGCTTCCTTGGTAGCCGAATCCCTTCTCGTGAGTACAAAGACATCGGAAATTTTCTGCAGTTTTTGGAACAATGTCGGCTCGAAGCATCATTATAATTCTTCCGAGTTCTTGCTTGCCTATGCTGACGTCAAAGTATACTTGAGGATTAAGCTTCTTTTTGGATGTTGAAACAGTATCTTCTGCAGGTGTAGTATCAGAACCTTTTAAAGTCTCTCCCGCGTGTTCCTGAAGCCAAGTGTCGTCAGCCCAAACTGGCTTGGAAGAACCTTCCTTGATTTTTTGTGGTTTAGCAATATTGACTCGAATCGTACGTCCATGTAACTCCGAATCATGCTGAATATTTATAAGTTAATTATTAACATTGTCGAATCATGCTGAATATTTATAAGTTAATTATTGACATTGTCGAATCATGCTGAATATTTATAAGTTAATTATTAACATTGTCGTGAAAACAGCGAGTAAAAATAAATAAAAACAAACAATGGACATAATTAATAAAAGCTAGTTTATAATTTGTACCATATTATCGATTGCTGCTAGTGCATCCTCTGCAGCTTCAAATTCTATAAAAGCAAATCCTCTGTGCTTCTCAGATTCGTAATCTAGAGGAATTTGTATGTCAACTATATCTCCAAATGGGATAAAAGCCGCTGAGAGCATTTTCTCATCCACTTCCTCAGCTAGTCCACCTGTAAAATTTTTGAAGTAATATTAATCAAGAATTTCTCCAATGCAATTGAATATTTAACTTTACAATTTCACAATGAACATATTTAGATAATTAAGAAAGTATTAATAATACTCAGTTAAAAAACAAATGTTAAACGTTACAAAGTATCAAAAAGTAATTTTTGTAAACATTTTTAGGTTAACTTTTTAAAATACACTTTCGAAATACCTACCTACGTAAATCGTTCTCTTTGCGTTGCTACTCATGATTAGAAATTATAAACTAGTCTTACTGATTCATTTATCTTTCTTTTCGCACAAATGATAAATAAATATTTAGAAAAATAAGTTCGTTGATTTACGTTCCCGCATTATCCGGCTTTTAAATGACGTTCAAAAATACATAATAATAACAATAATTACTTAGCGAAATTTTCATTGGATAACAAGAATTTACCAAACTTGTCCACCAATCACATGGAGCAACATTCCCATAAACTGTTAATTTAAACTTTCTTTTTCTTCACCATAAAAACGGAAACTAGTTAATAAACTTTAGCTTCATGAAATTTAAATAATAAAACGTGTAAATATTAATGTTTTTACCAATAATAACAAACTTTTATAATGAATAATGAATGAATCTTCATTTTATTTTAAATAATCTCTAAATTCGCGCTATAATGCTTCGGTAAATTTTTGTGCGCACGTGCGAAGCCACCAGATGTCTTTCGTGTTCTTTCTTCTTTTTTACTAATTTGTTGGTTAGTTTTTGATAATAGCGAGAAAATAGATTTTTTATTGAAATCAAGCAATGGCTTTGGTTTCGGCAAGGACAATTTTCAGCCCAAGTATGTTTTGCAACTTAAATCAATTTATTTGGCAGGTTTTAGCATATTTTTAGTAAATGTTCTCACAAAATTTACTCTGATTTCCATGAACTTTGCATGTTCTCGGCATGATACAAAAATGAAGAACTTCAATACCATGAAACTAATTTGTTTAAAAATAATAATACAAATTGTACTACTATTGTATTTATACTAAATTGTACTAATAATACTACTTTTAATATTTTTTACTTTTCAGTAAGTCGCCAGTCTGGCATTTCAATTCTAAGCAGACAATTTACGGAATTTGTGAGTATTTTTTCTTTTTCTCACAAGAACATTGACTGTGGTTTTGGAGTATATCTCGATTTTGTATATTAGTAGTTTTTAACTACTATTGTAAATGAAGTTTCAATTTTTAGTGTCAACTATTTTTTAGAGACATCACTTTAGTGTTTGTGTAATGTACTGATTAAATAACATGAGAGATAGTAGAACTTTTCATGATTAAATTTTGATGCTATTTTATCTAGTTTTTCTGTTAATATTTCGTCAAGTATTTATTTGGCACAGTTTTTACAGTGTGTCGATGATTCTTATTTCAATTTAAAACTGATTTTAATAAATTCGATTGTATTGAAAACAGCAGCTTTGTTTCTATTCTATTTCAATTTACTTAATTTTTACTTTACTTAATTTACTTAATTTTTACTTTACTTAATTTATTTAATTTTTACTTTACTTAATTTTAAATTCTCATTAATGAAATTAATAATGAGAAAGTTTGTGTGATTTTTTCAATTCGAATATATTGAATAAATTGTAAAATTTGAATGTTTAGCAACGTCGAAATGAAGTGAAAGCAAAACTCTTCTTACCAACTGTTGTCGCTCAAAGGTTTTATGCAGAAAAGGAGGTTTTTTCGAGAAATAAACCCCATTGCAATGTAGGAACAATCGGTCACGTTGATCACGGAAAAACTACCTTGACAGCTGCCATAACCACAGGTAAACCAAAAAAGTTTATAATTATTGGAGGTTTATTTTTATCAATACATTATATTGCTAAAATTAATAAAATATTCAAACTACTATAACTGAAGGAAGAAATATTCTCATTACTAATTAAATATTCAATAGAATATTGACATTTTACTTGTCTGGAAATAAAAGAGAGATAGATGTAATTTATAAATCTTTATATTTGTTTTACAGTGCTTTCGGAAAAGGCATTTGCTAAAGCAAAAGCGTACGGTGAAATCGACAACGCACCTGAAGAAAAAGCTCGTGGAATCACAATCAACATCGCTCATGTTGAGTACCAAACTGATAATCGACACTATGGACACACAGATTGTCCTGGTCATGCAGATTACATCAAAAACATGATAACAGGAACTGCACAGATGGATGGGTCCATCCTCGTCGTTGCTGCCACAGACGGTGTCATGCCTCAAACCAGAGAGCATTTAATTCTCGCTAAACAAATTGGAATAGAATATGTCGTCGTTTATATTAACAAGGTTATCTTTTTATGAAAATTAAAGAGTTGTTCGGAATTAAGAAACCTGCTCTATGAGGAGGAAACAAAATTTAATGTAAAATTTAAAATGTAATGTAAATTTTGGTTCTACGAAAATTATGCCAAAGATGATTGTCAAGTTACTTGATATATTTTCTTGGAAGTTTTTGATGAAATAGATTTCTTTTTTAACAGGTGGACGCAGCAGACGCAGAAATGGTAGAGCTCGTAGAAATGGAAATTCGAGAATTGATGACAGAAATGGGATTCGATGGTGAAAAGTGTCCAGTAATTAAGGGTAGTGCACTTTGTGCGTTGGAGGGAAAGGACCCAGAGATAGGAAAAGAATCGATTTTGAAGCTTCTGGAAGCAGTAGATACTTTTATTCCAAATCCGATCAGAGAATTAGATAAGCCTTTTGCAATGCCAATTGAAAATGTTCATTCCATTCCTGGTAGAGGAACTGTCGTTACTGGCAGACTTGAGCGAGGGATTATAAAGAAGGGCATGGATTGCGAATTTATTGGTTTTAATAAAGTTTTGAAGAGTGTTGTATCTGGAGTAGAAATGTTCCATAAAATTCTGGAGGAAGCTCAAGCTGGAGACCAATTAGGCGCTCTTGTTAAGGGTTTGAAACGAGATGATATCAGGCGGGGAATGATAATGTGTAAGCCTGGAACCTTAAAAGCCGGCGATCATATAGAGGCACAACTTTATATGCTTACTGAAGCAGAAGGTGGTAGAAAGAAACCTATTTCCGATTTGATTCAATTACAAATGTTTAGTAAAACTTGGGACTGTCCTGCTCAAGTTACCATTCCCGGAAAAGCTATGGCTATGCCAGGAGAAGATGCGACGTAAGTTTGGTTTTAATTCTATTATTCCATTTTTTTTCTATTACAATTTATTTTATTAAAAATGAAAACTTAATAATCATGTAAATCAGATTAGCTTGAAAAGAGTTAATCTTAATGTGATTTAATAGTGACTAAATTGTTGAAATATATTTGTTACTTTTTTAGTATTAATCTGAAACTCTACCGGCCTATGGTTGTTGAAAAGGGCCAGCGGTTTACTTTACGAGATGGAACTAAAACATTAGGAACTGGAGTTATCACCAAAGTTATGAAAAATCTCACAGATGAACAGCGATTAATCGCAACAGAAGGAAAGAAAGCTCTTGAATCATTGAAAAGAAAAAAGATACAAGAAAAAAAATAATCTTAGATTTTTCGTAAATTACCTTGTAAATTATTTTTAAGAATAGAAAAACAAAGCGAGAACTTACAATGTAATCGATTGGAAGAATGTCTAGTGCGATGAACTTGTAATGTATTTGAATTACGAATTTGTAATTTTTCACAGTACTTGCGTTACAAACAGTATTTTGTATAGCAAAACTTTTAGTACACAATAATTTGATAACATCGTGAGCGACGCTTTCGTGTAGATTAAAACTTTTCAAGAATATTTTAATTGAGGAATAGATTTATCCATTTCAGGAATAGATTTATTCGAGAAATAGATTTATTAAAGTTAACATTTTCTCGTAAATTTATCTTCCTTTTCTCATTTGACGAAAACGATGCGTGAAAGCTGTTTGTACTTGAATTTTATCCTTAATTTTGTTATTTCTAGAGTTAATGTTAATTATAAATAAAAACTGAGAATAAAAACAGAGAGATAATATCATTCGTTTTATTAAATTCAGACATCAGAAATACAATCCGCTCAAGGTAGTTCAAACTCTCATCTACAGAAACAAACAAGATTAAATTCACATATCTATTCGCATTGATTCTAAATTAATTCAATCAGAAAATTTAATATTCTACAGACTTTACACATTGCGCACTCATGAATACGTCGATCAAAGGCAACATTTTCGCTAGAAATTTCCGAAAAGACACAAACGGTTGCAAGTAGAAAAAAACTGAATTTTTTAAGACAAATCATACATTCACTTCTGCTTATATAAAAATAGTAAACAGTCCTTGGTAACTTGAAACAGACATAACAGACTGGAAAGTACCCAGTAAAAATTTACGAAATTCGAAAACTAACAACCTCTCTTGAAGCGGAGCCAATAAAAACCATCCAAACAATTTCCTAAAAAATGGCGTTAATGTTGCCGCGCGGCATATTGCTAATTAGCATTTTTAATAATTTAAGCTTTTACAGTGATGAGTTCTCTCGACTGACGTCTTTCGTTTTATTCTCACTGTTCCTTAATTTTTACAAAAGAAAGCAATTAACTTGGTGATTGCTTACAATTAGTTTTTTCGTTTCGATCCTAAGATTCTTCATTACAAAACTAATCTTGCGTTTTCTCCATCAATTTCATTTATTTTGAATTACAGAAATATTTCTGGCTTTTTCATATCAATCAAGATTAAAAGTAAAACAATTGTCTTTGTAAGAAAACGTTGTTTATTCACTTTAGTGATTGTTTATATAATTAGCTTTTCGCTTCGATACCAAGATTCTTCATTACAAAACTAATCATACGCGTCTTCTCGATCAATTTCATTTATTCGTAATCACAGAAATATTTCCGGCTTTTGATAACAAGAGCCTAATCAAATTAAGATAAAAAAAAACAATTAACTTTGTAAAAAAACGAATCTTGAACCAAACGAGGTGAGTACAGATGTGTTTACTCGCATGAACCTCGTTTGCACTGAGGATTTTGTGAGATAAAATAGCCTAAAGATCTTCATCGTCCTCTGGTAGAGCCGTTTCTTGAGCTTCTTTGAGATCATTTTCAATTTGTTTCTGCCAATTTGGATCCATCGTTACTTCCGGAGGAAGAAGAGCAGGCATGGCAACGAACTCAAGATTTGGGTCACCAATCAATTTACGTGCCAACCACAAGAAAGGTTTCTCGAAATTGTAATTACTCTTTGCACTGATGTCATAATACTGAAAGAAAAATTATTTATCAATTAGAATAAGCTGCTAATTTTCATAAATAATAATAAATTCATAAATAATAATAAATTCATAAATAATAATAAATTCATAAATAATTATAAATTCATAAATAATAATAAATTCATAAATAATTATAAATTCATAATACAAAATTTTCAGATTAGAGGGACAGCGTTTTGTCTTCATTTTCAATAAGACCTCTGAATCATCATGAAAACTAATATCATGGATCAGTACTTTTTTCACTTTGTACAAAGAAGCAATTTTGAAATTTCAAAAGTAAGAATAAATGTTTTAAAAAATTACAAAGATGTAAATTAAAACCATCTTAGACAATCTTGGTTAATCTACGGAAAATTAGATAAAAACTTGTAGAATTATTTTTTA
Organism: Ganaspis sp. Gsp50; assembly: GCA_011057455.1. Taxonomy (NCBI): domain Eukaryota; kingdom Metazoa; phylum Arthropoda; class Insecta; order Hymenoptera; family Figitidae; genus Ganaspis; species Ganaspis sp. Gsp50. The sequence goes on from WNHD01000051.1 coordinate 31,428, forward strand.
CCTGGAGATTCTTCTTGCGATGGAAAACGATGCTCTTGGCCTTGACTTTCCTGTCTTTAATATCGACTTTGTTGCCGCAGAGAACGATTGGGATACTTTCACAGACTCTGACCAAGTCTCTGTGCCAGTTAGGTACATTTTTGTACGTCACCCGAGACGTAACGTCAAACATGATTATCGCACACTGTCCTTGAATGTAATAGCCATCTCTGAGACCGCCGAATTTTTCTTGACCAGCAGTATCCCAGACATTGAACCTAATTAGACCTCGATTTGTGTGGAAAATCAAGGGATGTACTTCAACTCCTAGAGTAGCGACGTATTTCTTCTCAAACTCTCCCGTAAGATGACGTTTGACAAAAGTTGTTTTTCCAGTACCTCCATCACCGACGAGTACACATTTGAAGTTTGGAATATCCTGTTCTTGCGCCATTTTTTAGAATTTTTATTCCGTTGACCAGGAAAGAAATCTGCAATTTAAAAAGTGAATTAACAAATCGCCTGATTAAAAAAATCCAAAACTTGACATTTTAAAGGTCTTCGTAATATAAATTTATCTAATCATGTAATCACAATAAGTTCTGAATTCAATTTTAATACTGGAGCATTTTTTATTCACTCAAAAGTAGTTTTTAATATATGAAACAAAAGGCCCGTTTGTCTTGAAATAATTTGTAAACCATTAAGATTTGAATCATAAACAGTTTGTATACAAAAACAAATATTAATCCGCTTTCGATATTAATCAATGAAAGCCGAATAACCTAAAATTAGCACAAAAAAAAACTCTTATGGTTTACAAACTCGTCAATTTATGATGCAAAAACCTGAAAAGAACCTTCAAAATTAAAATGCTTTCAAATTCAAAGAAAACCGTTTTCCAAAACGTTAGAAAATTTCGGCGTAAGAGTTTGATAATTATTTTTAAAGATCTAAGAAAGACGATAATACACGCGGTTCCGTTGGCACAAGCAAGTCTAAAATGAGGCGCCAAGTCCATATTCGTTCACGACTACACACAACCTTCAATTATGACATTTTATCTCCCAGCACAAAAAACCGACTCCCATTAGACAATAATTAACAAAATGAATCAAACAATAAATAATGTATGCACGTAAAATATTATTGAACTAGGCCACACCGAAATTAAATTTTTGGCAACCGTTGAAATCACGAATCTTTTGCGTGATCATTTGCGATTGAATGCGATTTGTGAGCTTTATTAAGTGGTTTTTGGAGCTTTGAGAAATTTGTGGCTGTTTTACTTGAAAATTAGAAAATCTAGTGAAATGCCGGTCCCGCGCATATTCTGCAACGGATCCTTTATACGACCACGCCGAAGATTCTCAGATTTTCACCTTCAACGGCGCCCATATTCTCGTTGTAAGGAAACTGGAATCTAGCATACCTGAATTATTCCTCGATATTAATGAAAGTAGGCACTCTAAAAGAACTAATTATACGTTGACTTTTTACCGAAACTAAAAATTACATGAGGTAGACACAAAATTTCCCGGGGAGTTGCAAGGTATGTGAAAATGAACGATAAAACTTACCGTGCAACACAGTCGTTATGGCTCACAATGGCGTTCCTTCGAACTGACGAGTGGCTGCCAGCTTCCGGATTATTCGTCAAATTTAGATAGCATTATATTAAGGTGCTAAATGTAGTTAAAAAATATTATAAAATAAAATATAAATTCCTATTATGCCATTTATTTAAAATAAAACGTATTTTATTTGTTTTTAAAAGAATATAGTGTAAAATAACAGCGACATCTACCGTTTAATACAGGGACGTACCAAAAGGGCGCCTGAGGTAATTTTTTTTTTCAAACGTCATTGATGATTCACATTGAAATTAACTGATAATTAGAGATCTTATAAGCAATTTACTATAATTGTAATAATTGTCCCGAAAGTAGGTTTTACTTAATAAGAAATCGAAATTACTAATACATTCATGACGAATGCATCAATTTCTTCCATTTTGAATTGCAAAAGCGCGCTATTTTCAATTCTTCGAATAAAATGATCTTAAATACCAATTAATATAATTAAGATTGATTAAGATAATCTAAATTGTTAAATGTGAATCAAAAGATGAATCAAAAAATTAGTAAAAGTAATTAATTAAATAAAAGTTTTGTTTATAATTAAATGTATTAATTAACATTTATATAAGTAAGATTAAAACTAAATTACAGGAGAGTATACATTCTTGAATATGTAATACAATTATAATATATATTATAATTATTATTAAATATGTACTTAAAGATAAAGGAATTACATCACAAAAAAGTTTCCCGCGTCATTCTGTTTAACAACAAGGTCGATAAAACAGTGTTTAACGTTTGAATTGAATTTCGAAAACCGTGCAGTGCCATGTGATTTTTTTAAGATCCAGTTTTCTCAATAATAAATATATAATTAGTCAATTTGGCTGCATTCATCACTGTATTTTAATAAAAAAATACAACAGCAGTCTACAAGAAACATGAAATCCGCGTAAGTATGGAGAGCAATGAACTTTTTGTCACATAACCTAGAATCGTGTATCGCACTCATAAAAGCCGGAAAGCAAATTTTGTTGCAAAAAAAGGGTTTTAGCGAGTAAAAATATGTAAATAATGATCTGTGGACGTATTTTACTCTATGGGTACATAGAATTCAGCATGTAAATGTGATTTTACCTAAAAATGAGGCACTAAAAGTAGCATCATATTTGCGAATAAATCTTGTAAGCTCCTTTCAATTAAACATGTTTTAGTTAACAATTTATATTTTTTAAATACTACTGAATCGTACAAAGAATATTGTGAATTGATTTTGCTTTTATCTGTTATTAATTTTTTATTTATCTGTTATTAAAAATTAAATTTTTGCTTGTTTTCTTGCTGTCGAATTGAATACAAAGCCTTTGTGCACTTGTCTTCATTTTGATCATTTGCACCAAGAATTTCCACATAATTATGCAATGTTGCGTGAATATTTGAATTCCAAATGAAATACACATTCTTGCCTTTTGTTGTTTCTTGAAAATATTCATAAATCGCTTAAGAACGTTAATTTAAAATAAATCTTTTTAGACGTTCAAAGCCAGCAACTTCGGCTCGAAAAACGCCGGGTCGTCATCGATACCATAATTTACAGTCTGCAGATCCAGTGCAAGTTTTTTGCCGTTTACGACCATTGCAATCTCGTCTAGAATCGTCCTACATGAAAGTAATTTCAGACACAACAGTGGCAATTTATCCCCCAGAATCATCAACAAATATCCGATCTGCAACGAGCAAAGAAATCTTAACAAAATTCACTCACGTTTTTCCGCCAGAAGCTTCTCAGAAAGAAGTTTTCAACATTGTCGCTCTTCCTCTTATCGACAATTTATTTCAAGGATTGAACAGTTTGCTATTCACTTATGGAATAACTGGCAGTGGAAAAACATTTACCATGACTGGAAATGAAAAAGAGGGTGGAATTATGCCCCGAACTTTGGACGTTATCTTCAACAGTGTTGCTAACTATCAGGCAAAGAAGTTTATCTTTAAGCCCGATAAATTAAATGGCTTCGAAGTTCAAGGAGAAAAAGAAGCGATGCAGGATCGAGAAAATGAGTATCATGAAAGACATCCAGTTCCGACTCCTCGCAATGGCAAGACAAAAATGTAAGCATTTATTTGGAAAAAAATGGAACCTTTATGGGAAACAGGAATCAGGAAACAGTGCTTTTTATCAGGAAGCTGAGAGTTTTTAAAAAATTTCAATGTTTGTTTTTTATAATTTGGTCTGAAAAGTGATATCAAACGAGTTTTTTTAAATGAAGAAACTATTGTTGTTTCATTTGAATTAGAGGCTTTATTTCTATATTTTATTGTAAATTTGTTAAAATTATTCAAAATCAATTTTCAGGCGTAAAGTTGAAAGTGACAGCGAGAGTAATCCAACGATTCCACGACTGTCTGAAGAATCTGAAATTTTAAGAATCGATTCAGACAATGCTTACGCTGTATTTGTTACATATATCGAGATTTATAACAAAAGCGTTTATGATTTGTTAGAAGATGGTGACGCTCGAGCTGTGTAAGTGTCACAAATTTATAAACTTTTTAATCACTTGATCCTAATCATTTTACAAGGAATTTAATTCTAAAGCTATTTTTTTAGTTGTTCCGAAAATAATGTTTAAAGAATCATTTCAAAAACAGTTTTGTATTAAATTTGTCTCGTGTGTAATGAATATTATTAATAATAATAATAATAATAATAAAATAATCGTGTGTAAATATTAATATTAATAAATTGAAATAAAAAATAAAAGTAAAAAATAAATTAAAATAATGTTAATATAATAAATAGTATAATACTAAATAAAAGCAATTTCGCTTTAAATTTGAAAACTATTTTTACAGAAATTTGCAGAGTAAAATTATTCGGGAGGACGGCGTGAGAAATATGTACGTTCATTCGGTAACTGAAGTGGAAGTAAAAAACACTGAAGAAGCTTTTCATGTTTTTCAAAAAGGACAACGAAGAAAGCGAGTTGCTGACACTGCTCTTAATGCAGAATCTAGCAGATCTCACAGTGTTTTTTCGATAAGGCTTGTCCAGGTAAAACTTTTCTGAATTTCTAAAGTAATTTTTCTTCTATACAGTTCCTCGATATAGTTTCTCTATTCAGAAAATGACGATCTTTCATCCTTGATCACATTTTTGTGAAAAATCTAGATTTTTAAATAAATCTCTAAACAATCTATTTTTCAATTAATAATAAATAATTCATTGTTTAGGCTCCTCTTGATTGTAATGGTGAACGAATATTTTCGGATAAAGAAGCTATATGTGTCAGTCAACTTTCATTGGTAGATTTGGCCGGAAGTGAAAGAACAAACCGCACAAAAAACACTGGACAAAGATTGAGAGAAGCAGGTTCAAAATTTTTTTAAGAAATTCGAATTTAAGTGATGAATACAAATTTTTTATTACATAAATTTGTTAATTATTCTTTCAGCGAATATAAACAACTCTCTCATGACTTTGAGAACTTGTATTGAAATTCTAAGGGAAAATCAGATAAATGGGACGAATAAAATGATACCTTATCGGGATTCAAAATTGACACATCTTTTTAAAAACTTTTTTGAAGGCGAAGGGAAAATAAGAATGATCGTGTGTGTTAATCCTAAAAAAGACGATTACGATGAAACTATTGTAAGTTTTGTTTTTTGACTTTTTAAAATTTGTTATTCTTTATCATAAATGTATATTATATTAAAATATATTTTTTATTTTGTAATATAGTATTTATTGTAATCTATTATTTATTGTATTGTAGTGTGTTATTTATTGTATTGTAATGTATTATTTATTGTATTGTAATATATTATTTATTATATACTTATTTAAATTGTAAATTATCTTTATAGCAAGTGATGAAATTCGCAGAAATGACTCAAGAAGTTAGAGTTGCCAAACCTACAGTTAAATTGCTTGATTTCGGACTCACTCCAGGAAGACGACAAGCAAATCAGGTAATTTATTTTAAAATTGATCATTTATTTCATTACATAAATTTGATGTGTCATTTTCTTGTTTTTCAATTTGTATTTAGATATTGAAAGAAGTATCCAACGGATTAGATAGAAATAAACAAACTGCTGAATCGGATATCGACATTGGTCCTATTTACGGGTAAAATAATTTAAATTAATTCAATTCAAAAGTGAATTAAAATTTAACTTTTCAAATTAAACATTAAAAATTAAATTTCTTGCAGTTTTGGAGGTTCATTTCCGGATCTGGAAATGAATGATCCTAATAACGAAGGATGTATTACGAATTTGATATACTTCCTTGAGCAACGGATTAATAAACGCAATTTTTTGCAAGCAGATCTTCAGCAAAAAAGTTAGATCATTATTTTCTTTGTTCGAAGTAAATAAATCATTAATGTCGAAGTGCTTTTACTAATTTAGCGTTCTTTTCAGTAATTGATTTTAGAAAGATTCTTTTAATCTCAGATCAGGAAAATACAAATTTAAAGGTAGAAAATGCTTCTATAAAGGCTTATCACAATCAACAGGAAAAGAAGGTAAGCGATTTTACAATTCTTACAGTCTGCGATCTTATTAATATAAGAGTGATTATGAAATTAGAGTAATCATTCTTTTATAGATTTCAGCCTTAGAGAATCATATATCAAAAGCAGAGGGCCAAATCGATAGTCTTCTTCGTAAATTAAATAACGCAAATGACACGATTAGAAATTTGCAACAAATGGTAAATTTTTTATTAATAAATAGTTTTTCTAAATTACTAGACATTGAATATTATATAGTAGACAATTAATATTATATAGTAGACAATATCATATAGTAGACAATATCATATAGTAGAAAATATCATATAGTAGAAAATATCATATAGTAGACAATATCATATAGTAGACATCGAAGTATTTTAATTACAAATTTTTATAAAACTATTGAAAATATATTTGACATTTTACAGTTGCTAGATAAAGATTTAGCGCTCAATCAGACAATGATAGAGACTCAGAGAGTGAGGCAAAAGTACAGCAACAAAATGCAAAAAGAGACAGAGAAGATGAATAAAGAATTGGAAACAAGAATGCGCGAAGAGCACGATCACCTTCAAGTATGAAAAATATTTTAAATTTAATAAAAATAAAAAACAAAGAAAAAGCAAGTACATAAAAATGCAAACAAATTTTGTTATTTAATACTTGATTATTTTTACAGTCCCAGTTAAAGGAGAAAGATGAAAAGATAAAATCAGCAAGACAGATACTGAATAATGACAAAATTGATTTAAATTCGGTTTCAAGTGGAACAAAGTCCTCGCTTCCAATGTATCCAAATGAGACTGGTGATTACTTGCCTGTGAAATCTCCTGAAGATACTATCAAGTCAAGAAGGGTAATCTATAAAAATCCAAATTTCAAAATCCCTTCTTAAAAAACTCAAATTTTTATTCAATTTGAAAGTGGTCAAATTAATTAAGAAAAAAAAGTTGATCTTTTAAAATAATAAACACTATTTAAGTAGTATTTTTATTTTAGGATAGAATTGCTGTTGCGAATCCAAGATACAGACGTTCTCAGAGTGCTGATAAGTGGATAGATCACAGACCGAAACCCTTAGTTCCAGTCGAAACGGTTCTTCAACCTCTCATGCGAAGAAGAAGGAGCGTCTCAAAATTATTGAGTCCAAAAAAAGTTTCAGATGGTGCTTCAAGATATTGTCTTGTTTCTCAGGAGCAAGACTCCGAAGGGGATTTAGAAACGAAATTATACAAAGTAGATATTTAAACTTTTCTCTATTTTTTAAAATTGATTCTTTTCTTTTTTTTCCTTTTTTAATCTGTAAATAATTCAATTTTTTTTAAGTAATTGGTATTAATTGGGTATTCATTATTGGTTTCATTCATTTCATTAATTGGTTCAAATGGTTATTCATTTGAATTCTAGGGTGATATTGTTCCAACAAGCGGTGGTGGTGTTCAGGTTGTTTTCAATGATGTTGAGCAATTGAAGCAAGCTTCTCCAACTGGAAGGAAACGAAGTGGACCTTCAACTACGAGAAGCAATTACGCAGAATCGAATTCTGAACAATGTTGCAGCTGCGAAACAAACTCAAAAAAGCCTCGTATGTAAGTCAGCTTATTCTAGTATTCTTTAACACACCAAAGTTTATATAATATTAATTCAAATTAATATAAGTTTTATAAATGACATTTCGTTAATATATAAATATAAAAACATATTTTGTCGTTGCTTACGAAAAGCTGTAAACAAATACTTGAAACAACTTTTCAATTAAAATTGTGTTGATCTCAATAATTAGTTTTAATATGAAATACTCATTAATATTATCTTATTTAAGGCAATATCATTTATTTTATTTATCATTTATCATTGAAAAGATTTCTTTAAGGAAATTACATTTTAAAAGAAAAATGTTAAGAATATTATAAATCTGTTTTTCTTGAAAATAATTTCCAATTTAAATTTCTTTAATCTTTTCAATTCAAGTTGAAACTAGCGTCATAATGTTCTAATCTTCTTGGCTAATACATAAAACACTTGTTTAAACGTAAAAAAGATTAAGTTACAAATGTGTTTAAAGTTTAATTTATTTCGCTTATTATAATATTACTTACAATGAAAAACAACAGTGATCGCAATGTATAAAAATTGGTTTTTTCAGCTACAACTTGGGTTCCACCCGTGTTGTCAAATATTTCAAAAACTTTTTTTTTAAATAAACGTACATGTGTGTTTTTCTCTTTTTACAAATTTTGTTCCCTATACATGTTTCTCGGTTTAATCACACATAACATTTATAAAATACTTTAGTCGGACAAATTTCTGTTAACTTAAAAAACTAGGTATTTCACATAAGAGAATATAATTCATGCAATATAATTAAATTTTGATTGCAATAAAATGAAAATTTACAGCAATACCTGTTTTGTGTATTAAAAAAAGATGGATTTTTAAATAACTAGAAAAACAAACATATCCTAGTGTAAATATTGTTAATGCAATAACTTTGTGGAACAAAAAATAGTCTTATTTCGTTTAAAAAATAAAATCATGCCTAACGCTCGAAAAATAAAGCCTTCAAAATTCTGATAATGTCGCTTGTTTCGAAGACATTTTGATTTATAAATTGAAAATTATAGTTAAGCGAATAATGTGAGTACCTTAAGAGCTAGTAACGCTGACTAATCTAATTAACTTTCTATGTGGAATTATAATACATCGAAATTTATTACATTTTAATTACAAAGTTCTAAAAAATTGTGCAAGTCAAATATTCAAAGCATCTGGAAAAGTAGACGCTTTTACAACTTTCATAAAAAATAATTTAATTTTTTAAAACGCTTTTTGACACTTACTCATGTAAAATATTATTAGGTTTTAAGGCAAGGTTGCAGAGTCAAATTGTCAAAATTCTTTTTGGTTTTCTAATTACTTGCATATTGATTTAAAAAAAAAAACTACAATTGCAAGTTATAAACCTCTTTTCAAGTCAAAACACTTTGAATCATAGGAGAGTGTAGTCACAAATATTTACAGTTACAAAATTAAATTTTCAATTGTCAAAGATCAATTAAATGAATAGAAAAATTAAAAAGTCATGCTTAAATAGGTAAAGTAATTGGTGAAAATAAAAGAATAGGTTAAAACAACCTTCAAAAATTAATCAAAATAAATGTCTTCCCTTTTGTTTAAAACACCTCCAGGACTTTCAACCAAGTCGATTTTTTTCATTATATTCAACTCACTTGAATGGCCAATTTTAATGCAATCTTGGTATTTAATTAAAAATGTAACCCAAAATTAAATTGATTAATAATGAAATTAACCACAGCATCATTGATTGAAGTTTAAATTAAACTTTTCATCATTGATTAAAAATTAAACTTTACATCATTGATTAAAAGTTAAACTTTATATCATTGATTAAAAATTAAACTTTACATCATTGTTTAAAAATTCAACTTTACATCATTGATTAAAAATTAAATTAAACACAGCATCATTACGATTAATTAAACTTTGTAATCAAATTTACAGAATTTCTTAAAAAACACAGAATTTAATTCAAAAACGAATTTACCAAGATAACAATAAATCAGTCATAAGTTGAATCCTCCAGTTTAGTGTCCATTAGAAAGTAATACGCGATTAGAAATAAATACATCAAAGAAAGTATTTAATAATCATGATAATTATGTTAATCATTTAAGTTCTATTAGAAAAAGCAATCAATCTAATTCAATCGATTTATCTCAACTGATTGAATAATGATAAAATTGTAAACGAAACAGATTTAAATGAAGAAACAAAAAATAAAAGAAAGATACAATTTACCAAATAGATTAAATGTCCATTTTTGTCCTATAATAGTCCAAAGTATATTTTCAAATATCCGCAATAGAAAACCAAAAAGACGACCAATTTGTCTTTTGCTACCAATTTTAATACTAATCAAGTTTATGCTTATAAACTAGAATTAACGATATCACAATATAAAGGCATCAATGGACACCGCTCCTCCAGTAACAGTTTTCGCTTATCTGATTTCTTTTCGAAAATTATAAATCTGTGGCACTTTGGCTGCGAATCGTATTTTTACCTACCGCTCGCAAAGACGCTCTAGTTGTCGTCGCTCGAAGCTGATAACCACCAGCACTTTTATTCATAGATCCGCTCATGGCCGCCACATTTGGTGCAATTGTTTTTAAACACTTTTTCGCTTCCTCCAGCTGTTTGAAGATAATTTCCCTCTTCATTCTCTCAGCGTTCAGTTCCCGAAATAATTGTTCTTTGGTTTTGTTCGCAAAGGGGCACAAAACCCTGTGCTGAATCAAGGAAACTGCCGAGGGCCTCCTGTCTGGATCTGGATGCACCATAAGCTGAAATTCAAGTATTTTGTTATAATGTTCAGAAAACTATTTACAATTATCAATAACGAAATATACGTTCTTAATAATTAATTACTATGATCAATAACGAAAAATACTTTCTTAATAATTAATTACAATTATCAATAACGAAAAATACGTTTTTAATAATTAATGACAATTATCAATAACGAAAAATACGTTCTTAATAATTAATTACAATTATCAATAACGAAAAATACGTTCTTAATAATTAATTACAATAATTGATTTACAATTATCGTTTCATACTGTTACTATTTTACATTACACTTTTTACATTACATTTTTTGCATTGAGCAACTGGATAAAAACAAGTTAACGATAAACAAGTTAACGATAAACAATTTTTAGAAAAACGTTTAAACTAATCTTGTTTTTGATTGTTTTCACAGATGTTTTTGAAAAGACGAAAGGTACCTTGATTAGATCATTGAGTTCCCGACTGTATTTAGAGAGTTCGTCAAGTTCTCCATTGCGGATCTTGTGCCACTCGGGTCCATTTTTTGGCAAAGGTCCACTTCCACCAGCTTCATAAACAGTCAGTCCCAATGCAAAGATGTCAGCTTTGGTTAAATGCGTGAAATCCTCGCGAAGAATTTCAGTTGGCAGATATCTACAATCGCCTTCCTCGACCTGTGGATTATTTATCGAGGTAACGTGTCCCAAATCACCAATTTTGTAAGTAGTTTCCTCTTCCTCTTCTACCGTTTCCTCTTCATCGAATCCATCATCCGCAGAGTCGTAATTCACAGCCGACATTCGTTTCTCCTTGGTGATGAATATGTTACCTGGCTTAATGTCCATGTGAACAAGTTGCATCCCGTGAATGTACCTGAGTCCTTCCGCCACTTGCAGCAACAATTGTCTCAATTCTTGTTCCGAGAAGGCCTTATTCTCCTTCTGAAGAGTAGCTACCGCGTCTGCTAGACTGCCACCATTACAATATTCGTTCTGAATTATCATATGATTATCTTCAGCCCAGGCCGAATAATATCTCACGACATGTTGATGTTTTCCAAGAACTGCGTGTGCATGAACCTCATTCAAGGCATTCTTCTCATTCACGCTTCCAGCTGCAGCCACTGGTTTCAGACTCTTTTTAATGGCGTACGTACAGCCATCCAAACGGTTGATACATTTGTAAACGGAACCAAATTCACCCGAACCCAGTAAGCCAACTTCGAGAAATTCTTGTTGATAACGAGGAATATTGGGAACCTGGAGTGCTGCTCGTTTCGTCGGCTGCTCAGCTTCATTTTCAGAATCAGAGTCAAGATTGAACTTTGGTAATTCAATGTCCGGCGATCTGCAAAAATGAAACAAAACGAGAAATCATAAATGTCAAAACAACAAGTTTAGCAATTTTTTTTTATACAAAATTTTTAGTCATTTTCAAGAACATTAGAGAATGTTGAGCAATTTTCAAGAAAGTCAGAATAACTTTCAAGAAAGTCGGAGTAAATTTCAAGAAAGTCAGAGTAAATTTCAAGAAAGTCAGGGTAACTTTCAAGAAAGTCAGAGTAAATTTCAAGAAAATTAGAAGGTTGATGTTTCAGGAGAACTTGAGCGAATGGAATTCCTACCCTATGAGACTTCTCTTTGATCTTGTCCTCTTTCTGGCTGTTAATAACATCCCACTGGGCGTAAAGGGATTGACATTTGCCGCGGGTTTATCAGCCTTTTGGTAACCACCAGTCGATCGAGATTTATCCATAACAAAGAGTCTCGAGCCTTTGTTTGGTATTGGTGTGTGCATTCCACTTTTCTCTATTAAAGTCTTGGGAGTTGCAGGAGAATCGAAAAGCCTCAGGGCTCGAACCCTTTTGTATGGTGGACTGCACGCTAACGTCATTTTTGAAGTATTGTCTTCTCGATAAGGAATTCTGTTATCAGTAGGAGCTAAAAAATAAAAATCCTTATAAATTTGTTTTCTTTTTTTTGCTTTAATAAAAATAATTGTCTGATAAATGAAGAATACATTTTATCTACTCTTTATTTATCAGAAAATTGTTTTTAAAGAGACAACTCATAAAAAAATAAATCATAAATAATAGTATATTATTATTTACAATTATAATTATTATAAATAATAATAATAATAATAATGATTATTATTTATTATTATTAATTATTATTAATTATTATTATTTATTATTATTATTAATTATTATTATTATTATTATTATTTAGAAATAAATTATAAATTTTCAAACATAAAGAGTTTTTCTAAATTAAATTCTTTAAAAGGAAGTGTCGCTTTTTATACAAATTTTGTAAATAGATTTTAAATTTTTATTCTTTTAGGGTCAATTCTTTTGTGTTTTTGAAAACACAAAATTTTGAAACACAATTCAATTGTGTTTCTGTACAAGCAAAATTATTACACCTGTATTTAAACTACTTTTTAACAAGTAGAAAATGATATTCATTTCATGAATATTTTGCTTCCTTATAGATGGATTTTTTTTACAAAAATCAACCTTAAACATTGTTTAATCATTCAAAAAGTATAATTTATTTAGGCTGAAATAAACATTTATTAACCAATGAAATACTTTTTTTAAAAAAATATTAAAATCTACTAAACTTTGAAACAAAACGAACACAACTTTTAAACAAATTAATTTTTTTGATCCACAATTGATTACCAATATCAAAAAGTGCTGAGTTGAATTCTGTATAAAGCTTCAATTGTAATTAAACTCTAATTACAAATTTCGTCGTCTACATCGTGATTTTAAGAATTTAATTTTATTTATTATCTTAATTGAAATATTTTTTAATTAAATAACGACCGAGTGATGGAATCATCTCTACTTGAACTTAAGAAATCAAGTTTTTTGATCTTTGATAATCAAAGTGAAAAATGTACCACTGTTTTGATACTTTACTAAATAATTTACTAATTAATTAATTATCCTTTACTAATTACTTTACTAATTAATTAATTATCCTTTGCTAACTACTTCACTAATTAATTAATTATCCTTTACTGTCTTTACTAATTGTAAATTAAAAATTGAACAATTTTTAAATTGACAATTTTTAAATTGAACAATTTTTAAAATGAACATTATATTTTGTTCAGTTTTTAGAATATCGTTTAATTTAAACTTTAACAAAAATTTGACAAAGTCCCGAAAGTAATGAAAAGTACGAAAAGTTTGCTAAAAGTATTTTATTTTCGCAAATTAAGGTTGATGAATTAAAATTTTATTTGTAGATGTTTGTATTTTTTTAAAACAACTTTCAACGTATCAGTTTGTTTTCTGTGAGTTTTCTGTCAGTTTCTGTGAGTTTTACAAGCTTCTATAAAATTCTTTGGGTCGTAACTCTCTGGGAAATCAAACATTAAATCTTTAGACCTGCCTTGGGAGCCCTTTGTCACAAAAAAGGGCCTCCTAAAAGTCGAAAATCATTGAATATATTTCAAAGCGTTGTATATAAAATCCAAGGCGATTAAATTAGTTCTTTGACCTCGAAAAAATATTCTTATTTAAGGTGAATAATATCACTGTAAATCGAGATCTTTAATATGCACGGATTGTTATTAATACTTAATGATATCGATGGAAATCGCAACTTTTAATATGCCATTATTAATGAAATTTTAGATTTATATTTAGTAAACATGAACCTTTTCGTTATTTTCATGAAAACTTACACGTATCTAAAATCCATTAATCTTTTATTCTAAAACGTACCTTTCAAAAACCACTTTTTTGTAAGGTAAACATTGATTTAGAATCTTCAAGTTGCAGGAAAAGATGTTGCTATCTGCCAAAAAGAACTTTTTTAAAAGGAATTCAAATTTAGAAAGAAAAGAAATAATCAAATTTACGTATACAAGCGAGAAATATCATTTTATTTTATAAGTTAATGCGGTATACCGTTAATGCTTTTTGAAACTTGATTTTACTTTTTAAATAAAAGGAATAATTTTTAAATAAAAAGAATAATTTTTAAATGAAAGGAATAATTCCTTTTATGATTATAATTTTTATAATTATTATAAAACGTTTTATACATACGCTAATTGCAAAGTTGCATTTTCTTAATTTCTACGCATTAGATTTCGTATCGAATTTAAATCAAGTTTCATTAAATAAATTGTGAATACAAAATTAAGTTATCTAAGACTTAAATACTTGAAAATAATTTGTTTACTAGTTTAAAAAGTTTTAATCTTGTATTCCTAATGATAATACAAGTTGATAACATAAAATTGGTTATTTCTTGAAAAGTTGAACTAGATACAAGATTAGATTCAAACGTTTTCAAACGTAGTTTTAATTACATTTAAATATATTCCTTTCAGTTTTAATAAATTAATGTACTATAATACCATCTGTATGTAATAATTGAACTCAAAATATCCAATCAATTATTCCACACAATTATTCTTAATTAAAAAATTCCATAAACTAAATTATCAATTAAATTTAATTCCAAACCAATATCATTTAATGCTTCTTATATATCACATCGAAAGCCAATTATCGTATTTTTTTACGATGGATATTATTCACCTTAAAAGATAATTTTAGAAACTACAAGAATGTTAATAATATATTCGACTTCTTACTACAACGTCGGCAATACATAAAAATTTGCTAAATCAGCCAAATCAGTTTTTATATAGCAAAATTAGTACGCCTTACAAGTTTGTTGTCAGCGATTCGATCCAAATAAAAACACTCGAATCGCCTATATTGAATTAAAAATTGAGAGGTTGATTAGTTTTTAGTTAGAAAAGAAAATTCTATCGCCCAGGAGTTAATTAGAGAAGAAGAAAATTGTCAGGGAAGAAGAAAATAAGAATTAAAAGAGCATGTGTGACAATTCTTTGTTTAAATGAGGTTAGGAAATAGATGATTCTAACCTGTCACTAAAATGGCAGGAGGCTTGTTGTTGTTTGTAGGAAAGTGTTTACTGCTTTCACTATCGTTGCAGTCCATTGTATTTTCAAATAGAAGCTTCCTCGGATGTGGCAAAGGGGAAATACCAAGGTCTTCAGCAGAAGTATTAAAAGGATCATCAAATTCCGAGCTATTTGTTGGAAAACTAATATTCAGTTCCTCATCCTCGATGTCGCACTCGTCAAATTGCAACCTCTGTGCAAACTCCATGTTTTCAAAATGTCACCATAAGTTAGATATTTACACTAGTCACCCACGCACTGTAATATTTCCTCCGAAATAATTTAAGACCAATAATTTTTCCAGATTTTACTCGAAACACGACCATTCGGATACTGCAGGATACTGATTGCACGCTCTTCGTTATGGCGGGTAGGGAAATTTACGTCAGCCAATCGCAGCGTTTGTTTGGGAGTTTCCACCACATATCTACGGCCCTGAAAAGCTGGCTTCCTGTGCGCAGCGTCATCTGCAACTCGGTGATTTTTGATTTTATTTCCTTTTATTTTGCATCATTTCATTTTACAACACAGGTATGAATCGTGACTTTTCAGAATTTAAAAGTGTTTCCAGATATGTGAATAATTTTTCGTATTTTATACTTTGTTTTAGGGTTTTTGCTAAACTAACCTCAAATGTTTGTTTACGTTTTCTTTTCTTTGCATTTTTTTTGTAAAAAGTTAAATTCTTGTAAAATATGTCGTATTTTCATTTCTGTACATCATGTTTGGTAAAATAGTGAATGAAGCAAGGTTTTTTTGGTAAAATATACTTTATTTGCATTTAATTGAATTGATATTCCCTGAAATGCAAATATGAAAACATTTCAAGAAATTTAAGCGTAAAAAGTATATATAAACTGAAAGTAGCTTTCAAATTATATTTGTTTTATTTTTTATTTAAAAGATTAAAAATTACGTATTTTTTATTACATTCTTCCTTCATTTTCACATAAATTATTTTATGAATTTTTTATAAGTAAAAACGAAAATTTTGTTAAATCGTTTAATTGTGGACATGTTAATGATCAAACGATTTTGTTAATGATTTAACATTTTCGTCTTTACTGTATTTTAAAAGAGTTATTGCATATTTTGTAATTTTATCTAATTTATTTTCATCTAAATTTATCTAAATTTTCATCTAATTTTAAAATTTAAATAATTTACAGAATTTTGTTAAGTTTACCAATGATTTACCAAAAATATTGCATTTTGATAAATAATTCTGTTCTAATGGAACTTTACTCTTAAACTTGCAGTTTAATTCTTTTAAAATATTCTAAAGCAAAATAAAATATGTAACTGCGTATAAGTATTATTTATTTTACTATGTTTTTAAGTACATATTTTATTTTATTATTGAACATTTAAAATATCTGAAGTATTGTTCATCACTTTACATTTACGTATTTTTACACATAAGATTAAAATAAATATTTTTTCTAGCATTTTTTATACTTTTAGATTTTTTATTTTTTATTTACCTTTTAACTAGCGTGGCATTTTTTCTAAAAAACAGACTTTAGATGTTTTATAACATTTGAATAGTAAACTAAAATATTGAATAAAGTAATAATTTTTTTTTGTATATCTATTGTTTTATAACCGTAATTTCTGTTGTAGTAAAAAGTTTAAAGACCCCTGAAAGTGATGGAAAGTTTAAATGCCACTTTGGAGTGGAAAATCCCATAGATTCGGGACGAAGCATTTTATAAAAAGCAAAAGTGTCTATTCTACCTAATTTTTAAGCAGCCGAGGGCGGAGACGCACACCTGCTCATCCGAATACTCTTACCTTCTTTGTCCCTCGCAAAGTTATTACTCATTCTTCCAAAACCATCTCAAGGTAATTTTTTTGTAAAGTTAAACTTCACAATACATTTACAGCGTTTTTACGCACCGTAAAATCATTTCAAACAAATTTTAGAATTTTTTTCAAAGCGTTTATACAATCTAAGCTACAATACTATAATAATAATAATAATAATAATAATAATAATAATAATAATAATAACAATAGTAATAATAATAATTATTATTATTATTTAATTAGGAACATATTATGTTCCTGTGTTTTTTTGAATCGGAGTGATCGATATTTACCATCTATATTAATTAAAATAACGACCGATTGATAAATTCGTAATTTTATATTATAATTATAATTAAACTTAATAAACTCAAATTTAAATAATAATAATAATAACAATAATAACATTAATAATAATAATATATTAATAAAAATAATACAAGAATAATAAAGAATAATGATAGGAAAACAATTTTCCAAAAAATGCCTTTCTGAGGAAGGAATAATGAAAAAAAGAAATAGCAATTACTTAATTGCTCACAAATTGTTTTTTTATTTTCCTAAAAATTATTTTCTATTTTACACGAAGAATTGTTTCCGTGCTTTATGAAAAATTATCTTTTAGAAAAATATAGCATTTTTAGGAAATAAAACACTCTTTTCTCAAATAGCTTATCTTTTTTTCGAAAATTCTATATTACATTTTTTCTTTTTATTTTTTTCTCCTTTTTATTTTTTCTTTATTTTTATTTTTATTTTTTCTTCTTTTTATTTTTTCTTTTCTTTATATTTTTTCTTTTTTCTTCTTTTTATTTTTTCTTTTCGTTTTATTTTTTCTTTTCTTCTTGTTTTTATTCAAGTTTATTCAATCATATAAACGGGCATAAAGTCCTTTAGTACTTTGTTAAATACAAAGTCATTGAGATGTTTAGAAAGGTTTCACATAGTTTGTAAATTTCAGACAGATAAAAATTTAGTTTTAAATAATTAGTCACGCCTTTAAATCGGCTCAGTGAGAATTTATGGAGAATTTACTTGTTTACTTATTAACAAAGTTCGTACCAGTAGGGAATGAAAGAAATAAATGGGATTGTGGTCGGACTAAGTACAAAATCTCGAGTTTGGGTCCATTTTTGTAATTTGAAGACTTTGGTTATTAACATCCTGACAACAGGGCGTTGCTAAATGATTGTTTTGATTTCCTGCTTTCAGACTTGGAGTCAACTTTAAACATGCCACCATTTAAAAAGGAGATCGGCCTTTGAGATTAAAACTCTTTATCTAAACTTTGGACATTCTCAACGGTCTTTCGCAGTCAGGTATTTGAGTTTGTGCTGGTCTGTCCTTCTTTTAAAATTTCTTTGCTGGAGGTAAGGATTTTATTCTTTGCAGGAGGTATAATCCTCAAGACTTTTTACATCTTTCTCAGGTAGTTATAGTACCTCAAATTTTGCAGGCATTTTGCTACCCTATTTTCCGCTGGTTGCTGGCCTCATAAATATGTAGATGCTAAATTTTAGGTCCAAAGATAAATTATCTTGGGTCTCGGAACCATTCTATAACAGCTGCTGTTGCAGTTTTGTCAATACTGCGATCCTGGCTTTAGAAAACACATTTTCAAAATACTGTCTGGATCTGCAAGCATTTCTTTCTGTTAAAATGTCCTTTTACTGATAAAATGTCCTTTTAGTGATAAAATATCATTTTACTGTTAAAATGCCATTTTAGTGATAAAATTTCCTTGTACTGTTAAAATGCCCTTTTAAAGTTTTGCAATTCCCAGGTCATTAAAATATTTTTAAACTCGTGTCTCGAATTGTAAACTTTCAAGAGCTAATTTCACGACTTTCACTTTATTTTTCTTAAATCTATTTTCAAATAGTATTACAATTTTGACAAAAAAATGGCAATTGAATGTACATGGGAAACAAAATAATTTATTAGTTAAAATAAAAGTTAACAATGAGATGCAATTTTAAACTTTTCCTAAATTTAAAACATTAATGTTTTTAGAAATTTAGAACTAGAATTTATATATTTATATTTTTAAATTTTTCCTAAATTTAAAGGAGATATAATTCGAGAAAGAACTTTTCAAGGTATTCATACAACTTTTGTAATAAATAGTATTAAATTGAGTATAATTTTATTTATTTTATCAGAACTTTTATTCGTTATTTCTTTTTTTTTGAACATTCCTTCATTCAGTCTTACCCCCATGAAATTATGTTTTTTTTTTAACTATATAATTATTTATTATTTAAATTTTTTAATTAATTTAACTATATCTTATTTATTATTTACTTACTTTAAAATTTAATTTTATTTATTTTCAAAAATTTTATATTAATGTTTTTAGAAATTTAGAATTATTTATATTTTCAAATTTTTCCTAAATTTAAAACATTTATGTTCTTTATTTATTAGAATTTATATATTAAAAACAAATTATTTTTTTATTGCAGCATGAAAATGTTTCATTTTTTTTGTTTTGTTATTTTAGGTGTAATTTCAAATTAGTCAAAAGTTGAATAATTTATTTGAATTATTGAATATTTTTATTTAAACTTCACCTGCATTTTATTGACAATATTATTTTTTATTTTTATTTGACAAAATTATTAAAAAAGGGATTTCTAGTCCATATAATGAAATAAATTAAAGTAAATTATTTTGTATTCTTATTATTACCTAATTATAAATTATTACTTATTTTGAATTCTATTTTTTAAAGTAGTAACTTACCTACAAATGTTATTTTCATCGATTTCTTTTTTTTAAAGCAGTAATTTACTAACTAATGTTACTTTCATTGATTGTTTTTTGGAATTGGTTGGAATTTTTTTTCAATTATTAACTAAATCATTAAATTAAATCTGTTTTAATTGTAATCCCTTGAGAAATCATGAATAAAAAAATGTAATCCTTAATATTCACCTAAGCATTACGGGTTGTCAGTGTTTAGGCGTCCAGTTTTCAATTCTTATTTTATTTTAAATTCATACATAAATTTTGTGGTTATTTACAGTTTAACTCTCCTTCAATTTTACAATTTACGTGAATTATTTATTTTATAAATAATGTAATTAAAATGATTTTTATTTATAATTATAAAAAACGGCAGTCATAAAAATTGTAAGGTTGGTAGTTCTGTATCTGCATTACCATAGGAGTTCTTATAGCTTCATTCTGTTTTTGCAATTTTTTATCAATTTTGTATCAAAATCATTTAAAAGACATGAGTGCATAATTTTTCCTAATTACAAGCCTATGTTTCTAATGTTTATTTACTAGTTTTTAATATTTTTACACTCATTTAGAAAGTGAAGCTAAATATAATCAATTTTGCATAGTTGGCAGTCCTGTAAAGCGTAAAAATTTGGAAGATGGCGGGAATTTTAAATATTTACAAGTCTTTTTTCATAATTTTTATATTTAAATTATAGTTGTTTTAAATATCTGACAGTTTGAATCTGAAATAAAATAGACAAAACTACGAAGAAATAAATAATTTCCAGAATACATGAATTTTGTATTGCCATATTATTATGTTTATACTTTTAACTAAATATTTCGATTGTCTTTCTTTGCTTACAAAATTCTGTTCGATATTACAGTAAATATTTTCATTTCTTTTATTCAAGTTTTTTTTTCTTAAATTGTCATGTTTCAAGCTTTTCTTTTGCTTAAATTGTCATGTTTCAGGTTTTCTTTTTGCTTAAATTGTCATGTTTCAAGTTTTCATTATAAAATTAAAAAAAATAATCAATTTTAATTTTAACCACTTACGGTTTACATTATTTGTTTACTAAAAATCTATTTGATTTTTCCAGGAAAAATGCCAGCGCATGAGCAGAGTGATGATAATACGGGTGATGATTCACACGTGCACGCCCCTGACCGTAGTTGACGTCATCGACGCATGCGCACTAACAGAAAACGGCACTGCAGAAGCAGGCGAGTTCGCGAGTGTATCGATTTTACGATCGTGTCTCGCGGTTAGTGCGTTCGTTTCCTTTAGTTTTTAGTGACGGTGTTCGTGGTACATGGATAAAACTGTGAATGGGATTACTCATTAAGTGCTCCGCTCCGTACACCTGCTGATTTACAACTCCTCCAGCTCATCATGACCAAGGATAGATTAGCAGCCCTCGTCGCGGTGAGTAATTCAACCCGTCCACCTCTCATCTATACCATCTCAAATGTATTACATACGTCCGTCCATCCATCATACCTGCCACTCAAAAAAAACCGTCCATTTTTGTCAATAAAACGCCCAATTAACAGCCTCAAAATGAACCTTCTCTGACTTGGGCGGGCTCCCGTGCATGGCACCCCGTGCACGACCTCGAGATGTCACGACACCGTGACTAAATGTGAGGTCACAAATGCTTTTTATGTCAACATGTAGTTTTTCTGCATATGATAGTTCTTTTAAATGCTTTTTTGGGAACCGCGGAAAGCCCCGGCGAGGGTCGCCCTGACCTCAAAATTAGCAAATGCTACGGGCCTGGTGTAAATTTTGACAGTTGACTTGTTTGCGGAAAGAATTAGAATTTGTTACAAGGTTTTTGTTTGTATTAACACGGTTCAATTGTTGCTGAGTTTGTTTTGTTTTTGTAGAGCTTATTCTATTTATTTGGAAATTTGTCGAGAATTTTTGGGCCTGATTGACTTGAATTGGTTGTTAAATTTGACATCTTGCCGGCAGTGCCGGGTCAAAAGGTTTTTGATATAATCGTTAATTGAGAATCACTTCTCTACAAGCTCTTTACTGCTCCTAATAACCACTGTGAGAAAGATCAATTTTCTCAAGAGAATGAATTCCATTTTAATTTAGAATTGGCCAATTTGTCTCAGTTTACAATTCTCTTCTAAGATGAAGGAAAATAGATACTTTGAAAAGAAATTTTACATTTTTTCGCATTCTAGTTTTTCGTTTTGTTATTTGCTTTCGAATTTGTTTAGTTTATTGTAATTTATTGTTTAGTATTATTTATTATGGAGTTCGTTGGAATATAATTTAGAGACTGATTTTTGAAATTAATAATCTGTAATAAATATGCATTCAATTATTATTTGTATTCAATTATTATTTGTATTCAATTAGTATTTGTATTCAATTAGTATTTATATTCAATTAGTATTTGTATTCAATTAGTATTTGTATTCAATTAGTATATGTATTCAATTAGTATTAGTATTTGTATTAAGAAATAATATTTCTACGAAGCGCAGATATTGTTTGTGAAAAGATTCTGTTTTTATCTCAAAATTTTGAAATTTACAATGAAAAATTCATATTTGGTTCACTAAATATTACAGTATTGAAATGTATTTAGTTGATTAAAGTATTGGTTAGTATTAAAAATATACGGGTCTACTAATAAATATTTGTTATAGAAAAATAAATTATATAATAATAAAATTGTATTAAAAATAATAAAATACTATTAAAAATAATGAAATAGTATTAAAAATAATAAAATAGTATTAGAAATAATAAAATAGTATTAACAATAATAAAATAATTTTTATTGATGAGAAATTTAAAAAAATATTGTGGGAAGCTTTCTTTAAGATTTGATTTTGTTTCGTAATTTTGTCAATAGTTTTTGTTATTTTTTCAACATTAATCATATAGATGAATCATGCATATTATATCATTATGATAATAATAGTCTTCAACTTTTTCTTTTTTATTTAACCGGAACTTGATTATTACTTTTGTTATTTATTTTTGCATTTATTTTTGCATTTATTTTTGCATTTATTTAATTAAGTATTATGTCATTTAAGTATTTACTTAACGCTAATGACTATTCTTATAACGTTCCATTCATTTGTAATATACCTTTTATTTCACTTTTAAGATTAATAGTTCTCACAATCATTATTAACTAGCTTAAACATTCATTAATTTCAACGTTTCTTTGTTAGTTAATTTTATGAAGAAAAAACTCGTCGCCAAGGAATTTCAGTATCTCTTTTCCAAATTCTTTAAATTCAATTGTTTCTTTCGAATTTAAGTTAAGTTATTCTTTCGTTTTTTAATTTAGTGAAAACTAGCTTTAAAGTTTTTCAAATGTTTCAAAAGTATGCTTGAAATTTTTTGAAAAAAAGATGAACCTAAGTGTTTTTAGTTTGTAATTAAATTTTGGATATTTAGTAATGTTAATATTACAAAATGTTTTATGCTGTTTTTTAAAGCTTAACTCTGATGTCCCAATTAGAGGTTAATCTCATCAAGCAGCCAACTAAGTATACGTCATTAATTAGGCTAATACGTGTTTAACACGATTGAGATAAAAGTTCAAACTTTTGGGCTCAAAGATAAAGAACTTTAAAAAATGAACGAAATTGCAAGATCACAAGAATTCCTTCTTCAATTGATCTGTCTAGCCTACCTGTAGAATATACTTCGCTGTAAATTCCTAGAATAACATTTCGTAAAAATTACTCTTCCATAACATTTTTTCAAAAATAATAATTTCAATACAATAATTCTTTCTGTTAAATCTTTTTTTTTTCTATTTTTTTATCTATTTTTTTTGCAAAATTTTACATTATTTTGTTTTGATAATTCTAATTCCTGAACCAACTTCTCGGAAATGAATGTGAATTATTTACAATGAGTAATGATTTTGATTGTTTGGTATTCAAAAATGTTGTTGAAAAATGTATTTTGTTAAATAAAAATGATAATAACTATTTAAAAATAATTTTTGTATGAATCAGTGATCACGTACATAGTTCTTTTTTTCAATTTGGATTGGAGAACAAATATTAATTTTTTGTTAATAAATAAAAGTAATTTGTGTTAAAGATGTTAATGGATTTGTACCTTGTGGTATTAAATTTAGCGATTGTTTTTTAAATAAATTGACACTCTTTGAAGGTCTTTATTTCATTTATGCAGTTAGAACTTTGATCACCAATCGCCAGTGAACTATTAACATTTGCTGCTCACACGATAGTTACAAGGATTCTTTTGATCCTAGTTTATCGTTCGTCATCGTTAAATAAAAGTCAACATCTTTTTTCTTGTTTCTTCTCACTTGAAAAAGAGGAAAAATAAAGTGATTCATGTTCAGGTTCATGCAAATACCGTATAAACTTATCGTAGTATGTTCTAATTATATCAATTATAATCCATTGCCAAGCGATAAACTATTCTTTTGATTAATTACTATTTTAAAAACTTGAAATTACAAAAAAAAAATTTTAAATTCCCAGTTTCTTATGCATTTATTTCTCAATTATTTAAAAATTGTCTTGTAACAATTTTTTCATTTCAATTTTTTATTTTTTTTTTGACAATTTTTAACTTTCTTGATAATTACTTTTTTTTGTATATTTTTGGTTTTTTCTTTTCAAACTCTTGTTTCTTTTTTACTTTTTTTCTTTTTTACTTCTTTTCTTTTTTATTTCTTTTCTTTTGTTGCTTTAATGTTATTTTGAATTGATTCGTTTACTTTTGGTTAATTTATTTTGTATGCAGTTTTTGTTTATTTATTTTTTGTTTATTTATTTTTTGTTTATTTACTTTTAGTTTATTTAGTTTGAATTTATTTATTTCGAACTATTTTAATTTAAATTTATTGAGTCTGAATTTATTTAGTTTGAATTTATTTAGTTTAATTGCACTTAGTTTGAATTTGTTTAATTTGAATTCGTTTGGTTTGAATTCGTTTAGTTTGGATTCGTTCAGTTTGAATTCGTTTAGTCTGAATTTGTTTAGTATGAATTAATACAATTTCAATATAATTCCTTTTTCATACTACAAATGCATTAACATCTTGAACACAAATTATTTCTTTTTACACTAAATTTAATTTTACACCAAATGTAAATTTAATTTTCTTTGTTGTAAATATAATTTTTAAACCTTCTTTCGTTAATTTTGTACAAAGAATGATTTTAGAGTCTCGTACTTTGAATAATGGAGACTATGAGTGTAGGAAGACGAGAAAGTGGAAATTTGCTTAAATTTATCATCTCCCTAAAACTCTTTACATATACAAACGTTTCATTCAAATTTGCGAATTATTATTCCTAGTTCCTGGAAAGAGTTTATTTAATTTAAATAAATAAAAGAAAGATATATTTAATTTATAGGTGTTTTTTTTTCAAAAATTTTCAAAGCACTTTCTTTGAAAAATATTTAATGGATGCATCTCGCCTCGTATTTCGAGCCAACGTGTTGAGAATACTTAATTCATGCTCCATTTTATCCTTTTCCTATTGTCTTTTTCACGGTAATCCACGTTAATTTAAATTTATCCGTCCTTGGCGATTTCTCTCTCTAGTTTTAATTTATTCCTAATATCTTATTTTAATTAGTTTTCAAATATTTAAAATAATTATTGAATTAATTATTAAATTAATTATTAAATTAATTATTAAATTAATAAATTAGTATTTAAAATAATAATTACTGTCCTTTATTTTCAGGCCCAGTCGGACGAGGACGATGTGGCCGACGACGTCTCGGTTCCTGTGGGAGGACCCGAAGATTTCATGACAGAATTTTTCGCAGAGGTGAGTTGTAATAATAGTGCAAATAAAGTTCCGAACGTTCAAATAAATGAAATTTTTATCCTTCTATTTTTTATTTATTATTATTTATAATTCAAATTTTTCCTAAAATATTATTTTACGTATAACAATTATTAACTTGTTTGACATCAAAATTCCGCGAAGATTTGAAATTATTAATTTTTATGTTATTATCTTTTAAAAACAATTGTCTATTATCATTACAAAACTATGTTTTTAAAAAATGAAAATGAAAAGAAAAATGTTCGTTTAAATGAACGTTCCGAACTGTAGAAACATTAATAATAAGATAATTCTTATTCGAAAATTAGAAACTTTGCATTTGCTAATGACTATAATGAGGCAAAAACCACTCTTAATTTTAATAAGATGTAATATTCGCTAATAGTGATAAAAAGTAAATTACTATTCTGAAGAGCACGAACAAAAAAATCATTTTTTAATAAGCGATAACTATACATTTTCTACTTTTTTTTTCAACAACTTTTTACGAAAAACATTTTCTTTGGTTGTTTTTATTTGAACAGAAAACTCATATCTCTAGGTAAACAAAATAAAATTCTGGATATGTAAAATATATCTAGATTATATATTCTTATTTTATAATTAAAATAAGAATTTTACATTTCCAGAATTATAAATTTTTTCCAGAATAGATAAATATATCTAGATATATCTATAAATATAAATATATCTAGATTATATATTCTTATTTTATAAATAAAATAAGAATTTTACATATCCAGAATTTATACCTAGAGATATTATTATAGAGATATTATTTTATATACCTAGAGATTCAAATATATGATCTAGATATGTAAAATAGAATTCTAAAAATAATCTACATTTTTAATTCTTTAGAAATTTATATTTTGTTATCTTTCATTTATTTACATTTTTAATTTTTTAGGTAGATGCCTTTTTGTGAATAGAGAGAATCTTGAACTTGTTTCGTGAAACAAGGGTATTAATCACTTGCAAGTTTCCTAGATAGCACGATACAATCTCTGTTGAAGGATAAATATCTCTTTCTTGGGAAGGGTTATTTAAAGTCTTAATAATCGAATTAAAAGACAAGGTTTATTAATTGTTAATGAAGGAAATGGGATTTTTTTTAGAATATTCTGAGACAATTCCTTTTCTTTCTCTCTCTCTCTCTCTCTCTCTCTCTCTCTCTCTCTCTCTCTCTCTCTTTTGTTCGTTTGTTTCTCACATTCCAGTTACATTTGCGATAGAATGCGTCTCATAAAGACGTGTATTCATACTTTTGTCGTTTGTGAACATTTACAGAGTGTAAAGATACTTCTTGCAGGTCTATAAAGACACTTTGTACGGGTGTAAATCCGTGTGACCATCAATGTTACACAGACGAGTGAATCGAGGCCAGTTACGTTCCTTTCGATTCATTGAAGCTCAAAACTCACCCAGTCTATCATTCAAAATCGTCCGATGCCATAAAAAGTCTCTCTGTATTTTCCTCCATTTTATTTTATCTCTAAATCAAAATTTCGTGGCTGTGCATTGATATTTTCTTTATTCATATTTTGTGCTTGATTCGGAAGCGCTTTAAAACTAAATTAATCATTTAAAAAGAGTCTAAATGAAGATATTGTAAATGCAAATTTTTTGAATGATAGTTAAAATCTGGTTGTTGGAAATTAAAAGGGAATGTTTTAGATTTTATATAGATGTTGAATAAATAATAATCTACATTATGAAATAAATAATGAACTACATTGTGAAATAAATAATAATCTACATTATGAAATAAATAATAATCTATATATTATGAAATAAATAATAATCCACATTATGAAATAAATAATAATTTACATTATGAAATAAATAATAATCCACATTATGAAATAAATAATAATCTACATTATGAAATAAATAATAATCCACATTATGAAATAAATAATAATCTACATTATGAAATAAATAATAATCCACATTATGCAATAAATAATAATCTATATATTATGAAATAAATAATATGTAATCTACATATTATGAAATAAATAATAATCGACATTATTGAAATTTAAATGTAAATCAATTTCGATGTTGTAAATAGAAAAGGTTTAAAATAAATATTAATAAATAATAATATATTATTATAAAAGGTGTAAATTTAAAAGGTTAAATAGAAAATTGAAATAGTAATAAATTAATACATTAACTAAAAGTACATTAAAATATTAAATAATGTTCTATTAAGTATACATTTTAAAGAAATTTTTCAAATAGAAGACTAAAATTAGAATTCTCGTAGGAAATGTACGTGACTAGAAAGTTAGAAAAAGTAGACAAGGTAATTTTTCGAAAAGTTTAATGTTTTGAGACTTAAAACAAAGAATGCAGTGTAGCTATAAGTTACATTGTCAAGCGTCAAAGTTACTAAACTGGAAAACCTTCACTTTTGAAGAAAAGTTCTTCCTCGACTTTAATACTTTGAACGTTCATTGTGAAAGAGTTTAATGCACTTTGTCCATTCTGTCGATCCATTTATAACATAAATTAATTTCTTTTCATTCTAAATTATTTCTCTACTATTTTTAAATTGAAACTAATCTCAACTTGTTTATAACATTATTCTGAAAGTGGATAGTTTCTTTTCTTTTCTTTTTTCTTATCTCATTTTTTGAAAAGTTTTCTATTTGTTTTTTTTATATTTCATCGATTTTTCAATGTTCGTTTTGAATAAAAGTAACTGGAAATGTTGAGAAGCAGATGAATTGTTGAAAATTGAATTTGATGATTTTTCGGTTTTTAAATTGAGAAATAATTACGTTGGCAATTTTTTATTTTTAATATTTTTAATTTTTTTGTTTAATAACTTGTTTTGTATTAATAACTTGTCGCCTACAATTTTTGGACAAGGAATTTTGAAATTTTGTTTATTCGGAGATAATTAAGATTCTTTGTTTTATTTGTTTGTTTTGTTTGTTTTTGTTTGTTTTTTTGTTTTGTTTGTTTTTTTGTTTTGTTTGTTTGTTTAAATTTTCTTTATAATTTATTCTTTTTTTATTAATTCTTTTCTTCATGTTTTTACCTGGTTCAAGTCCACAACGTTTTATTGACGAAAAGAAAATTTAAAAAGAATTATCACCAAAACTATAATCCTTGGACATTATAAATGCTTACTCAAAATAAGTTTCAAACTTTTGTTTTTTTATATAAATAATGTCCAAGGAATATTATTTTTGTAATAATTAATTTAAAAAATAATAAAAATGTATTTTATTGAAAATAATAAAAAGTTTTCGTTGATAGAACGTTGTGAACTTCAACCAGGTCATAGAAACTGTGATTTGAAATTTAAAAGATTCTAATCCAAATGAAATTAAGGATTCTCGTTTGTAAGTTAAATTTTGTATTTCTAAGAGAGTGTATTAGAAGAGTTCAAAGGAAACTAATTTATTTTCAAATTATATAAGATTTCGTATTCAGAGGGAAATCTGATCTTTTAATTCTTTCAGAAATATTTTGATTTAAAATCTGAAAACATTTTTATGTCCCTGAAGTTCTGAACGTTCATCTGAACCAATTGTTTTGTTTCTTTTTTATTTTTTCATAAATGCGCAGAAGAAAAAATTTACAACTGTTTTTTTGATAATAATAAAATGGAAGTTAATATTCTAAATTAATATTTTTTAACAAATTAGGATTTTAAAAAATAAAAGAATAAAAATTTCGTCCATTTGAACGTTCAGAACTTTAAACGCACAACATTTTTCAAATTGCAAAAGAACTATTATTTTTATTTTCGAAAGAAAACTGGCGCTGTTTAATTTAAATTAATGTTTCATTTGTTTGTATTTAATTTTTCGTTTGTTTATATTTAATGCAGGGATCACAGTTCGTCCCCTTTTTTACCTAATCACCTTTTTTCCCCCTTTTACCCTTTTTTAAAAAAAAATCCTCTAAATCACCTAAAATCAAATATTTTTTCCCCTTTTCCTCTAATTTTCAATAAAATTTTTTTTAATAATTTTTCAACAAAAATACTTCAGACTACTTCAAAATATTCCAAATATTTAAAAATACTTCAAAATATTTAAAAATACTTAAAGCTACTTTAAAATACTTCAGACTACTTCAAAATACTTCAAAATATTTTTTAATAAAAAATGTAATAAAATGTAATAAAATATTTTCAAATACTTCCCAATACTTCAAAATATTTAACAACACTTAAAAAGATTTAAAAATATTTCAAAATACTTAACAATATTTTAAAATATTTAAATATACTTAAAATTATTTTAAAATACTTCAAAGTATTCAAAGATATTTCAAAATAGTTCTAATTTTTTAAAAATATTAGTATTTTAAGCGTTAAATAATTTATAACAAGATTTCAAAATATTTTAAAAATATATTTAGAAAATAAGAAAGTACTTTAAAATACTTGAAAATATCTATAAATACTTAAAATTACTTTGAAATATTTCC